>JAGKTI010028172.1:0-13028 GCA_018397915.1 Birgus latro | reverse complement strand
CATGGATATGCAGAAGCAGTTCCAGCAAAGGAGTTAGCAAGACAAGATGGGTTTGTCTGGTATATACCTCATCATGGTGTGTATCATCCAAAGAAACCAGACAAACTAAGAGTAGTATTTGACTGCAGTGCTAGCTACAAGAAACAGTCACTAAATAGTCACTTGTTACAAGGACCAGACTTTGCAAACAGTCTCATAGGAGTGCTGTGCAGATTCCGTCAAGAAGAGGTAGCATTTGTATGCGACATCTCTGCAATGTATCATCAGGTGCATGTGTCTCCTGAGTACAGAGATTTGCTATGCTTTCTATGGTGGGAAAATGGAGATCTGGATAAAGAAGTGATTGAATACAGAATGACTGTACACTTGTTTGGAGCTACTTCATCACCAAGTGTTGCAAACTTCACATTAAAGAAAACAGCTGATGATAATGAACATGAGTTTGGATGTGATACAGCTAGTTTTGTAAAAAATGATTTCTATGTAGATGATGGGCTGAAATCCGTGCCTACAGCAGCTGAAGCTATCCAACTGATTAACAAAAGCAAAGCATTGTGCATGAGAGGAGGTTTCAGGCTTCATAAGTTTCTGTCCAACAGCAAGGAAGTACTGGCAGCTATCAGCTCAGAAGAAATGGCTGGAAGCATGAAGAGTCTGAATCTCAGTAAAGACACATTACCTATTGAAAGAACACTTGGAGTAGAATGGCGCGTGGAAAGTGACACTTTTCAATTCAGAATCAATTTGAGTAATAAGCCTGTCACAAGAAGAGGTATTCTGTCAACTGTGAGCTCCATATTTGACCCCCTAGGTTTAGTATCTCCTTTCATCCTAAAAGGTAAAAGAATTCTCCAAGATCTGTGCAAAGAGGGAGTAAGTTGGGATGATGACGTACCAGAACCCATCAAGTCTAGGTGGGAACAGTGGAGAAATGAAATACACCTGTTGCAACAAGTGCAAGTACCTAGATGTTACAAGCCTGCAGCATTTGGAGAAGTAAAAGCAGTTGAGTTTCATCACTTTTCTGATGCTAGCATGGAAGGATATGGACAGTGTTCTTACATCAAATTGATTACTGACAAAGGTCAGGTACATTGTGAACTTGTAATGGCAAAGTCAAGAGTTGCACCACTTAAAGTCATCACCATTCCCAGATTAGAGCTTGCAGCAGCAGTTGTGTCAGTGAGGATTCATACAATACTGAGAAGACAGCTGAATTATAAAGATGTCAAAGAGGTGTTCTGGACTGATAGTAAAGTAGTACTAGGCTATATCTGTAGTGATGCAAAGAGATTCAAAGTATATGTAGCAAACAGAGTTCAGCAAATACGAGATCAAACTTCACCTGCACAGTGGAAGTATGTAGAGACAGATAGTAATCCAGCTGACTATGCATCACGAGGCATGCCAGTGCAAGCCTTGATCAACATTTCTTTGGCAACTGTATGATACAACTGAAGCAGCAGTAGAAGACATCATGATTGCAGAAGATGATAATGAAGTAAAGAAAACTGTGTCATGTCTCACAGAAGTTCAAGAGCCATCTCCATTCCTAGACAGACTTGAGTATTTCTCTGACTGGCATCATGCTACCAGAGCTACTGCAGTGTGCCTCAGACTTCAGAAAAAATTTAAAGGTAGAGAGAAAAAAGATCAAGATGTAAAAGTAGCTAATGAGAAGTCTGTAAAGTCTGAGTATATTCCTGTGACTGCAGCAGAACTGAAAGAAGCTGAAGTTGAGATACTAAAACAACTTCAGATACAGGCATTCCCAAAGGAAAGAAGAGCATTGTCCAACAAAGTTAACAAGGAAAGATCAGGTTGTAGTGATGGAAGAACCAAAATCAGTGTCTTACAGAAATCCAATCCGATGCATAAACTTGATCCATTTATGGATGAAGATGGGATCATCAGAGTAGGTAGCAGGATCAGAAGAGCAAATATGCAATATGAGAGAAAGCACCCAGCCATATTACCAAAGAAATCTCATATAACAGATATGTTGATTTGTCACTACCACAAGAAAGTAAAGCATCAGGGTAGGGGTATCACATTAAATGAGATTAGAGGGTCTGGGTACTGGATCATAGGAGGATCTTCTCTAGTAGCCAAGCACATTTCTAGGTGTACCATTTGTAGAAAGGTTAGAGGAAGTACACAGGAACAAAAGATGGCAGATCTCCCTACAGATAGATTAGAACCTGCTGCTCCTTTCACTTATTCTGCTGTTGATTTCTTTGGACCCTTTTACATTAAGGAAGGGTGTAGAGAACTGAAGAGATATGGTGTCTTATTCACATGTATGACATCATGTGCAGTTCATTTGGAAACAGCTAACATTATGAACACAGACTCTTTCATCAATGCCTACCGTCGCTTTGTAGGACGGAGGGGACCTGTACTTCAGTTGAGATCAGATCAGGGCACAAACTTTGTTGGTGCTAAAAATGAACTGTTAACATGTCTAAAGGAAATGGACTATGTAAAAATAAGAGGCGAACTGCTAAAGGATCATTGTGACTGGATAGAATTTAGAATGAATGTACCAAACGCAAGTCACATGGGTGGTGTTTGGGAGAGACAGATACGTACAGTGAGAAATGTTCTTTCTGTATTACTTGATCAGCATGGGTCTCAGCTAGATGATGAATCTCTAAGAACTTTCATGATAGAAGCAGAATCCATAGTAAATGGTCGTCCTCTAGCTGTGGACACATTGAGCTCTCCTGAGCACATACAACCACTGACACCTAACATGCTACTAACAATGAAAACTAAAGTTGTACTACCCCCGCCAGGTAATTATAAGAGGATAGATGAGTATTCAAGAAAGCGCTGGCGTAGGGTGCAGTATTTAGCTAATGAGTTCTGGTCCAGGTGGAAAAGGGAATTCTTGCAGTCCCTGCAATTGAGAAACAAATGGGTAAAGTCACAAAGAAACATGCAAGTTAATGATATTGTAATTGTAAAGGATGATACCTTGGCTAGAAACAATTGGAAATTGGGGAAAATAGTAGAAGCTTTTACTGGTGAAGATGGGCTTGTGAGAAAGGCGAAAGTAATGATATCAGATTCTGAGTTAAATAATCAAGGAAAACGTACCAAGGCAATCACTTTTATTGAACGACCAGTTCATAAACTCATCTTACTAGTTGAGGCAGATTAAGACCGGGTATCCCCACCAAAGAGCCAACTATAGTGCCATATCTATGCCAAAGTATAATACTCATAATATTAGTATCATTGTATAGCCTACCTCTGTACTCAATACGTGTAAAATGAATTGTTCTTAAGTTTTAAGAGAGCCACTGTCACCTTCATGGTATTATTTTCTACTTTTGTACTCATTAAGATATAAGAAAATTGAAGGCAGTATAGTGGTTAGTATTTTCTCTATATTCATTAAAGTATAAGGTACAGATATATGGTAAATTGCTCTCACAATTTAGGGGAGCCATGTAAATGTCATAGGTACTTATTTTGTACGTTTTATATCACAAAGTCTATTAAGAAACGTATTCAGAGATTTGTTTACATCGGTAGTATTAGAGGTGCGCACCTGGTGCCTCAGCTGTTGGCGGCCATCTTATGGCGCCTGAGTCAAACTGTCAACTCATCATTTTTAGGCAGACAGAGCTGGTCCAGGGAGCGGCGACTTGAGGTAAAATGCTGTATTTTGTCCTATTTTGCTTACAATAAACAATGTTACATGTTTATAACTGATATGTAAATGATATATTAAAATGTCAAGATTGTTGTGGAGTAGTCATAACAGATTCAATGACGTGATTGTGTTAAATATGAACTGAAATGTGTGCTAGTCCCTCAGACAAAGAAATTGTACTTTCAGTTTTACGAGAGCGATACCGGGGAATTCACTGGATTTGTCAAGATGAAATAAATATGAAGATTACCCTGGTTGTTTGCTCTGTAATACCACCCGAATGCCTGGGCCCAGACCTCTACAGTTATTCTCAAACTGGATAAATTTGTAGGAGAGAGAATGGCTGGTTGTATTAAATGTCAAGACCAACTTGCCTAGTCGCGGGCTCCTACGTTCCTCGTGGGGCGACGTAGGATTGAATGATGGATGGATGGATGGTTGAACTAAAATCTGGGCAGAGTTACGGTTAAAGTTATGGGCTGAAGTTTGTCCAGCTTAATTTAAGGACTATATTTCGTGACTCCATTTACTGGGAATGAAGGCAGTTATGTATAATAATAATAGCTCTGAGAATGTTAATATCGGCTGGTCGAATCATCCATTGCCGATCTATACTCTTTTCACTCTAACTTGGCCTAAACTATCCATCTGTCTGTTTTGCATGCTCAGTTTTAACAATAGATTAGCACTAGATTATGATGTTATTCACGAAGGAGTGCTGTGAGAAAAGGGCTACACTGACGAAAACCTGGGCCAAGTTAATGGAAAAAGAGTATGGTTGCTTTAATTCATTTGGTTCTGTAGGGGTTAATGAAGGCTATATCGAACTTCTACAGCCAAAATTTCTCTCCTGGTATATATAAAATCGTTGAGATACCAAGGATAAAATATAAAAATAAAAATATAAGTGCAGCAAACTTGTTAATATCAGTGTTTCGAACCCTGCGTTTTTCGTGTTCGCCCTCTCTTTCGAATCTTCTAAATTCCTCAACCCGCCCAATCTGTCTCATTCAACTCTCATTCAACTCCAGATTATTTTATAATATTTCTCGAAATTTAAAGGTTAATGAAGGCTGTATTTTAACCATAGTCAATATATCTCTCCCGCTGTATAGCAAGTTGTGCAGAGATAGCAAAAAATAATATATAGAAGAAATAAGCGCAAAAAACGTGTGATTATCGGCGGTTTGAACTCTCCGTTGATGTGTTCATCATCTGCTTCGAATCTCTGAACCCTTGAACTATCCCCGTGTTACGCTCATTTGCCTGACTGACGAGAGAGAGGAAGGACGCGCCGAGAGACAGCAGGGGTGAGGAGTATATTTTATTCATTTTACTTCTATTTTGCTTATTCGTGTCCACATTATGATGCTTTATATTTTGATGTGATTTAGTGAAAGGTGGATGTTATTTACTGAGGGTTTTTATTTGTGTTTAATATTATCCCGTCTTCTAATGTAGGTGAGAAGTATTATTATTATTAGGCTACTTCCCTTTTATTCATATTTATTTATTTACATATTTTTATTTTATGATGCCGTATATTACGATTTGATTTAGTGAAAGGTTAATATTTTTTACCGATGTTTTTATGGGATAATTTACCGGCTTTCTTAATATAAGAAGTTATTGCCCGGGCATGAGAGCAAGGCGTGCTTAATATTACCTCCATTATATTTAAATGTACGATATTTGTTGTATTATTCAAAGGTATAATTTGGTTATTCGTGAATTAGTTTTAGTAGTTTCTTCTGTTTTACGTGGTAGGTGGAGGGGGGGGGGGTCCTATCATCCATTCACTCCTCTCTCTCTCTCTTTTATTGAATCCGTTCATCCTTTGTCACCTAATGGAGGCTCTCCATGCTACTCGATCTCTGGCAGCCTCCCGATTCAATCCCTTAACCCTCAGCTAACACCACATGCCCAAACCACCTCAGTCTACCTCTCCTCATCACAACTCTCACCATTACCTTCGTTACTTGATCTAAAAGCTTTATACCTCTATAATTTCCTCATTCCAGGGCAGCACCCTTCCCGTTGTACACAATTGCAATTACACTCTTCAGCCAAACATATGGGACAACACACTCATAATTTTTATCAGGTCAGTGACTAACCTCAACCCAGTATCTCCTGAGGCCTTCAACATTTCAGCAGTCATCCCAGACACACCTGCTGCCTTTCCCATCCACATCCTGCATATTTCCCCATTCACAGCAGCAGTATCAATCAAAGGCCAAGGGCCAAACACTGGATCTGCTGGCTCCAAACCTTCCCTCTCCCAGTGAAACTCCTCATTCAACAACCAGCAATTATGTTCTCTCCATGCATCTTTAATATCTCCACTATTCACAACTGCCCTTCATTCTTCACACACTGCTCACCTATAATATCCCGATTATCCCTCTTCACCTGATTTGCCACCCTAAATATCATATTTTTCCATTCCCCATTATTTAGGTTATTAAGTAAAAATCTCTGTGACTCAGACTTTGCCCTGTATACCTCTCTTCTAGCCCTACGCTTGGCAGCCAAGTACTCCTCTCTGTTACTGCCCTTCTTCCATTACCGGAAAAGCCTTTTTTTTCTCCTTAACTGCAGCTTCTACACCCTCATCCCACACCAAGTTACTTTATGTCTTGGTGGGCCTCTTGTCCAACCACATATTACATCAATAACTCTCAAGAGGTTGTTCTTAAGGGCTCTGTACTGTTCATTTACGCCTCTGTCTACGGCTCCCTGTTCAGCTACCACTCTCCTTATCTCACTATAAAAGGCATCCCATACTGCTTGATTTTCCAGCTTCCATATTTTCCTCCTAGGTACATATATCCTCTTTTTCATCGCTTATTATTTAAGCACCATGACACAAATCAATAGTTTGTGCTGCTGCACACACTCCTTACTTCCTATAACTTTAACATCCCTCACTAACCTATCAGTCCTCCTGACCAAAAAATAAAGAAAAAAAATATCCATGAGGTTATAAGACTGTAGGTAACGTTAGGATACAAATGCCATTTATGAAGAAATATGAGTTGTGAGTGGTTGTGAGAACTAAATAAGGAGGCACTGAAAGTATTCTACATATTGGTATTAATCCTGAGCACAGTCACTTCAAAGAAAACTGTGAATGGGAAGAGGATGAATAATATCCTAGTCTATCCCTCTATTTATAGCCTGATGCCTTAATAATGTAAGAGGTGGCCACAAACAAACTGTCTCCATATCACCCTGTCCCTTGCCATTTCATTGCCCTCCCTTCAACTTACATTTGAAGCCGATCAAGCAGCATGGAGAGCTGCCGTTAGGTGACCTAGGCCGATCTATGCAAGGATGTTGATGCCTCTGATACAATGACACAAATTATGAAACTCGTTTGATTTAGAAAGACTTATCTAACACTGATCCTTTGTCTCTTTTCAGTTAATTTATGGACATGTGTAGTAAGATCAAATGAGTTATCTTAACTAGTAACAAAGGAGAAATATTCCTTACTTAGGGCTCAGGATTCCATGCAACAACTACTGTAGCTCCTTTTCAGTTAGTTGATGACCTAGTGTAGGCAGATTGGGAGTTATTTTGACTATAGGTCTGTTACAGGAACTAGGTTCATATTTTTCTTTTGTGGGTTATTTCACACAGCTTATTGGTAGAAGGACAGTGGTTTGGCCTATTAAAAAGTGCTGTGGGGTTCTTTTTGGTTAAAAAATTTTCAGCATCTTGATTTTTGAGTTTGAACAATAGATGAACACTAGAATATGATGCTTGTCACAAACAAGTGCTGTGGAAAGAATAACTAGCTGTAGCATTGTCTTGTTCTGCCACTGAACTATGTATGAAATGGGTTATTGCAGACTATGTTGGGCAAGTTAAGGTATATGGTAGTAGTAGTAACAGTAATAGTAGTAGTAATAGTAGTAGAAGTGTAATCTGGTGTATTTCTGCTGAATGTCTAATCTATCTATCTGTTGCCAAACGCCTTAATCCCACACGGGGTGGCCACAAACAAATCGCTTCCATGTCACTCTGTCCCCTGCCATTTCACTACCACGCTCCCAGCTCACACCCCCCCCTCTCTCATATACCTCTCCACTCCATCCCCTATCTCATCCTCGGCCTCCCCCTCCTTCTTGCCCCCTCCACCTCACTCACATACACTCTCCTCGTCAGTCTCTCACTCTCCATCCTCTCCACATGCCCAAACCACCTTAACGTGCTTCTCCTAACGCTTCCCATCACATCCTCAACCACACCACAATGCTCCTTCACTTCCTCATTTGTTAGTCTGTCTCTCCATGTGACTCCACATGCTCCTCTCAAATAACTCATTTCCACTGCTCTCACTCTTGACATCTGTCCTTCCAACAGGGTCCAAGCTTCACTTCCATACATCAGAGTTGGTATCACAATACTGTCATGTAACAACTTTTTCACTTCCATGCTCACTTCCCTGTTTCTTATCACTGCTTTCAACGAACCAGCAACCTTCCTTCCCTGCTGTAATAAACCAAATAAACTGCTTGGGAAAAGATGCTGAGGAGCTTTATGCAGTGCGTGGTGATACTGGAAGAATTTACGTAACAGAAGAGGACTGTAAGGTGTACCAAGCAAAACAAATCAGTTAGGAAAAAGTGTTAGGGAGCTTTCTCTACCTTTCTGCCCACCCTCCCTCTCTGCACATACCTCTCCTATCCTCTGAAGCTTGTCTCTCTCTTCTCTCTCCTTCAAACCAGCTCAATCCTTCCTATTCCCACAATCTGCAACTATAAATTAACTCCAAATTAGAATGTGAGCTTAGAATGAATAGTGAGCTTAGAATTAGTGAGATTAGAGAGTATGGTGTGAATTTAGTGAGATTATGAAGAGTACAATTATCTATCCATCAATCTATCTACAAGGTCTGTTCCAAAAGCATCCGACCTTCGGCTCTAAAAAAATAAATAGCTAACCAGTTGTGCTACGACGCTAATCCCCCCCAAAGTTGGCCCCTTCTGCCTTGACACACGTAGCCCAGCATTCTTTACACGGCCTCAAACTCTGATTTTCGGGGGATTAGTGTCCTAGCACAACAGGTTAGCTATTTATTTTTTCAGAGCCTAAGATTGGATACTTTCAGAGCAAACCTTGTATGTGTGAATGTACAGTGAAAGTAAAATACATGGTATGAATCTATCTGTCTATCTATCAAGCAAGGTGAAATAAAAATGCATGGTATAAATCTCTATCTATCTGTCCATCTATCAGACAATCTATTAATCCGACACACAGCCACAGACTCAAAAAATCTTACAATCAAATCAATACACAAAGGAACAGGATGACAATAAAATCCTTTCAGTAAAAATCCTTTACTTTCCAAAACTAGATATTAATACAGCTTCTGAAATCCCTATGTCAAACACCTGCTCTTTACTGATTTATTTCTTTTAATCAGGATAAAAAATATTGGTTATATATATAGTTTGATAGATGCTTTAGTGGACATTTGTGCTGGGAGGGGGTTGGTGGTAGTTAATACCCTCTTCAGGCACAAAATGATCCATAGGTATACATGGCGAGTGGTGAGAAGAGAGGACCGGGGAATGAATGAACGGAAGGCAATGATTGACTATGTGTGTGTGGATGAAAGGATGAGATGTATAATGGATGCAAGAGTATATAGAGGTTGGGGGAGTGGACTTTCTGACCACCACTTGGTGGTGGCCAGAATCAGAGTCCAAACAAGATGGAGGAAGAGAAGAAGGGAAAGGCAGGAGGAAGTATGTGTTACAAGGAGGGTAGAAAAGTTACAAGAGGATGGAATAAAGGCTGAATATAGAAGGGAAGTATGATTTTTATTGCTGATTATATCACAAAATGCCCATTTTGAGGGGGTTGGGTTGAAGTGGGGAAGGGGGGAGGACGCAAAACTCGAAATGGGTAATTTGCAGTAAAATTGGTAATCAAAATCCTACAGGAAACACTAAATTCAATAGGTTTCTGAAAAAATAAAAATAAAGGGGAGTTGGGGACTTTATGTTCCTTTTCGTTTTTTGTATTAACCAGATTTGAAGTTTGATGGCATGGTAAGGAATAATAACGGCTCTTGAATTTGGCTCTACTCTTTTATTCTTGGAGGGAACAAAGTTTGACAATAATTGAAGCTATGTAGCTGTTGCCAACCTTACTCCACGTCATCTATGAATGCTTACTTATAAAGCTGGGGAATGTTGGTTTTGGGGTTGGTGGCAAATGTAAGCTTTAAGCAGCAGGAAGACTACCAGATCAGTTCATATTCCTCCAGTTTTTTAGAATACCTATTTTCTGGGTGGTAAGTGACCTTTTCCTGCTGAATTTTTCCATTATCTCATTCCCTAAGCCTTGCCCAAGATTTTCTGGTGTACTTCCCAGATGTACCCAAATTCATGTACTTTGTTTTTACAGTAATGGGCATAAATGGTAGCTGACATTAACTTATCCATGTCCCTTTTATTTTGCTGATAGTTACTTTTAGTGGTTTGTTTCCCATTTCCCAACTGGAGGTTAGGTTAGGTTAAATTGTCAGGTACAGTTAGGCCAGGTTAGGTTAGCTTGTTCTGGTGTGTTATGTTAATGTTAGGTATCATATGGATAGGTTATGTGAAGCTAGATTAAAATATATTTTACATTTGGCTTTATTCTTTTCATGCAAATTGTGGTGGAAATCCCCACTTTGTAAATTGGTAGAGTATTAAAAGCACCTGGGACTCATCCTCCAAATATTTCACTTACACCATTATGGAGAGGAATCAAAAGAGTTGACATATCAGGACATGGCAAAAAACTAGGAAACAGATTTTACAAACTTTTACCACCCCAGGAAAAATATAAGATCAGGAAGAAGTGATTTGGTAAGGTGTTTTACTGCTTAAAGCAGAGCTTATGTTTGCAGCTTTATTACCAGATTAATAAAATACAAAGGTTTGGACTGAAGCTTAGTTTTGTTACGTTAGATTCAGTTAGGCTTGGCTTGTGAAAAAATGGCAAGATTCTGTAATGTTTTGATGCAAAAAATTGGCCTTTCATGTAAGCAAAAAGACAGATGTTTGGATGCTGTGGGTTGCCTGTCTTAAGATGCCTAGTGGTCTAGTGGTAGGGCTCTCAAGGTGGACGGATTCAGTTCTAAGTGACCAAAAGTTTCCCATCATGTAAAAATTGAACCATGGGTGGTGGTCTGTCCCCTGCCCTTAATATTATGGGGCCATATTCATGAAAAATCGTAGTCAAATTCTGGATATTCAAGGTCCACAGCAATTCACTGTTCTCATGTATCATTTTGTATTATCGTATTTTACTTTTAACATTGTCTAGTCTGGTTATGAAGTTTGGCAGCTGCATAAGTGAAGATGAAAGTGTAAGTAAATCTTATACACAATTTGGTCTTGAAGTTAATGTATATAGTTCCTGGACTACAATGTACAGTATCTTTGCCTTGGTCCCAGCACTCAGAGGGATAATACTGGGTTGGCTGATATAGTTTTCACCTTAGTCTGGCCTGGATTGTTGTCCTTCTGCAGATTATTTCATGTAGTAAGACCTCACTATAACAGACTAATTGGGGCCCAAACCACTCCGGAAAATGCAAAGTGCCAATAAAAGCGACATCCGGACTTTTTCCGATATATCAGACATTAGTCTGGATCACATGAACGGTTTTTAAACTGTTTTAACTACCATTTCAGTACTGTACTGTGTTGTAACTTCAGTACATTAATGAAATGGTATAATATATATAATACAGTAATACAGTACTGTACACTGATAAACGTGTCTTTTATTTACCTTATTTTGGTGAACATAACTGAAGTGGTCAGGCAGTCCGGACTGCTGTGAGATATGTTACAAAAGAATTGGGTAGCTAGTGAAGAAAAGGAGCTGTGCACCTTGGAGGAAAATATTGAAACTGAAAACCAAGCTGTAAGAGATTGTAGAGATGTAGTTCGGGTTAATGCCAGGCAAAAGGGGGGGAGCACTGATGTATTCATTTTGATGGCTTCAGAAAAAAATGGGAGAGGGAGCTGTACTTTTTGTTGATTTGGAGAAAGCCTTTGACAGTCCCCAGGGAGTTGTAGGCAGTGTGAGAGAATGGTTTTGAAGAGTGGTTGTCTGCATCCAACTCTGTCAGGTTATGCTTAAAACATGTTTTGTCAGTTTGTACTCCCTGGCATGTCTTCACTAGTTTGGCAGAATTTTGCCATTTATGCAGTTTTTAAAATATTTGAATGATAACATACTAAAGTGTAGCCACTAAAATTCAGTGGCTGTGGCCACAAATTATCATTCATCATTTTTCATCCATCATCCAATCCTACATTGCACCATGAGGAGCGTAGGAGCGTGGGGCTAGGCAAGTTGGTCCTGACATTTAAGATGAGAGTGACCAGCCTCACTCATCCCTCAGTGGCATTACTTATGAAAAATTAAGACTTAAGACAAAGTGTTTATCTGGCTATCCTTGTAGTAATTTTTTGGTCAGACTTGCTTGTGACACAAGCTTTGTAGTATGGGCTAACTTGCTTCAGGCATCCTGTTTTCCAGTGTTTTGATAACACTACAGTTTATCTTTTATCTGTTAACTCAGTTTAATAATTATCAGTACAACACTGGTTACTAACCAAGAATTGATCCTTGTACATCTTTCCTCATCTTCTGTTTGCCTGTCTACCCCCCTGGGGGTAGGGGGTTTTCAAGAATTCTCCCCCAGTATCCCTGCTTGTCGTAAGAGGCGACTAAAAGGGTTGGTGGTGGGTTAGTGCCCCACCCCGTAAAAACAACTAACTAAAAATACGAACAGGAAGCCTCGGACCAGGACTGACAAAAAGTTGACAACAAAGGAACAGACAAAGGACGAGATAAAGATTGCGACCTGGAATGTGAGGGGTATGAATGATGAGGTGAAAGAGAGAGAGATTGTACAGGTGCTTGAGAGTGCGAAAGTGGATATATGTGGAATAACTGAAACTAAATGGCGAGGTGAGTGTGTGAGAGAATGGGAATATGGGTGGGGTATATGCACAGGAGTGGGTGAGAATGAGAGGGCGAAAGAGGGAGTGTGTATTGTTGTGAGCAACAGGTGGAAGGAGAATGTAAGAGAGTATGGATCAGTTGGGTCAAGGATTGTGTGAGTAAGAGTGAAAGTTGGACTACAAATGTGGGCAATTGTGTGCGTGTATGCACCAACGCAAGATTGTGTAAGTAGAGTGAGAGAAGAGTTTTGGACAAATGTGGAAGCCTGCTTGGAAAAGTTTGAAAGGAATGAGAGAGTGTTTCTGATTGGAGATATGAATGGAAAAGTGGGGAATGAGAAGGTGGATGGAGTGGTTGGTGAGTGGGGTGTGCCTGC
>JAGKTI010028171.1:0-12635 GCA_018397915.1 Birgus latro | reverse complement strand
TTTTTTTTTTTTTTTTTTTTATGCATGGAAGAAGGAACCAAAGGCCACGGGCCTGCATACTGTTCCTTCCAAGAAAAAGCAAAAACAGTACAAAAGAGAGCCAAATTCAAGATCCGTTCAATTCGAGATGCCTGGACACACTGCGTTTGAAAGACTGGAGATCATAGGAAGTAGGAAATACAGACAGAGAAAGACAGTTCCAGAGTTGATGGGACTGGAGTGTATTGGTGTTGTGATGAGGAGAGGTATGCTGAGGTGGTTTGGACATGTGGAGAGGATATTCGCAGGTTTAAACGTACAGAAATGACAGTGATTAGGTGGATGTGCAGTGCGTCCCTGCGTGCAAAGCCTGGGGGGGCTGGGTTTGCGATGGAAGAGTTGAGAGGTAGGATGGGACTGGAGTGTATTGGTGTTGTGATGAGGTGAGGTATGCTGAGGTGGTTTGGACATGTGGAGAGGATGGGGGATGATAATTGGGTACAGAGGGTGAGAGGTGTTAATATTGGGGGAGGGGTAGACCGAGAAAGACATGGGACGAGGTCATTAAGTGTGACTTAAGGGTTGGGGGACTGAACAGGGAGACTGCCAGGGATCGAGCAGCGTGGAGAGCCGCCATTATGTGACCTAGGCCGATGCATGCAAGCATGTTGGAGCCTTCAAAAACGAAACAAAATGATATACAGTAATCCCTCCACTATCCGATGTTATAGAGCCAAATGCATGTCCGGACATTGGTCTTGTCTGAACATTGGTCCTGAAGCTCCAACACCGGTTATTCATGACCCTAACCTAACCTAAATCAGAGAACTACCTTTCTACCTCCCTACCGGACATGTATAGCACTTATTTAGGTCCCTTTTCACATAAATAATGCACACAAAGCATGAATTAATTGAATTTTAACCAAAAAATGATGATTTAGAGGTGAGTAAGGCATAGGTGGTCAGAACTTGCCAGCATAGTATAAGTAAGTATCGGACATGGAAATCATCTTTTCTCACATTTTATGCACTAAATTATTGGATACAAAGCATCAAATACAGTAAATGATGTAAATTGTTACCAGAAAAATGGTTAGGTTATGACCGGACATGAAATTCACTGGCATTCACCTTTTTCATAGCTGGTGCACTTAAAAACCTGCATGAAAAAATTAAATTGAAAGCAGGAAATTATGATTAACATTCAGGGTAATTTTTTTAACCCATTTACAGCATGATGAAAACAGGTGAGACATGAAAATCTTTATGGTAATCATCTTGCACACAAATCAATGGCATTCACCTTTTTCATAGCTGGTGCACTTAAAAACCATGCATGAAAAAATTAAATTGAAAGCAGGAAATTATGATTAACATGTAGGGTAATTTTTTAACACATTTACAGCATGATGAGAACAGATTAGACATGAAATTCTTTATGGTAATCATCTTGCACACAAATCAAAGGCATTCACCTTTTTCATTTCTGGTGCACTTAAAAACCATGCATGAAAAGATTAAATTGAAAGCAGGAAATTATGATTAACATTTAGGGTAATTTTTTAACACATTTACAGCATGCTGAAAACAGGTTAGACATGAAAATCATTATGGAAATCATCTTTCACACAGTTTGTGCATGAGATTAATGATATGGAAAGAACAAAATAAGGAATTTTGATGTAAACCTTTTCCAAACTTGGTTTATGATATATACTGTCAGTTAGCAGCCATTGAGGTCCACTGCAGGACCAGCCCATCCCTACCGAAGCAGGGATGATTAAGCCATGTATCTTTAGCCAGTGGCTTAGGCTGTCTGGTAGAGACTGTATGTGGGGTGAGAAGTGCTTTTGAGTGTAATTGTGTTTTAGTGGCTTTGGATGTGTGTGTAGTCTGTGAACCAAGTGTAATCAGCCCGCCTTAAGTCGACTAGGTGCAAGCATACTAGTATGCGACACTGGTTCAACCACGGCACTCTTTGTGTCCACCAAAGTGGTCAGTGGCTTGGTGAACACTTCCTAAAGTTTTTACAACTTTGGCGGGAGGCAAACCCGTGCCCACCAGCGTGCGATGCACACTCTGCCACTGTACCACAGAGGTTTTGATATATATTGTACCATTCCTTTATTCGTTCGGACTGCACGTAATTAGAGAGGTGCAAGAAGTACAGTAACCCCCAGCTGGCTGTGAGTGAGAGTATGGAGGGTACATGGCAGGGTTATGGGGTTGGAGAGAAAAGTGGGAGGTTTGGGTGGGAATATGGGCCTATGAGGAAGGGAGGAGGAGGGGATAGCTCTCCACCGTGCAGTGTTACAAACACCTAAGTTCACGGAAGAGGAAACAAGCTTACTCCGACGTCTGTACATATATATACAATATACAGTATATAAAATGGATTGGTAGGCCATGCTTTGAAGACAAGATTTTAGGGGCTTGATTTTCGTGTGAATGATTGTATTACCTATTTCGCTGAGTATGTTGTTAAATCTCTGACTTTTGTATGTTCTCTTTCCTTGTTATTGGATCCTGCCTGATCCTAGATGGAATTAGAGGACCAGGATGGTGATGATTTACAATATAGCCAGTTAGAGATATTATAAAAACATAAGATAAAGGTAAACTGCAGTAGACCTGATGGTCTGTGTGATGCAGCTTCTGGAAGAGTGGGCTAGATTGCCAGAATAAGAGAAGGTTAGTTTAAAAAAAATGAAGAGGAGGCTCTCTCCTGCCCACCCAGTCTTCCAGCCAAAACTGCATTGTTGATAGAATTAGAATGAAAATTTTGCTCTTTCCAGGCAATGGAGAGCAACCAGAGTTCAGGTAAGGAGGAAGGCGAAGAGAACAAGGTGGTGCTGGTGTCATGCAAGGACGAATTCTGTCTGCAGCAGGATGTGTGTGCCATGTGTGGTGCTTTTGGACAGGACCAAGAAGGGCGCCTTATTGCTTGTGCTCAGTGCGGACAGTGCTATCACCCATTCTGTGCCAATGTTAAGGTCAGTGGATGCTAACGTTTCACTTTAGCATACACAGATACCTGTATACACCTGTTGTGTTTCTTTTGTTTCATTTCATTTTTGGAGGCTCCTATATGTTTGCATGTGTTGGTCTTGGTCACCTAATGGCAGCTCTCCATGCTGCTCAATCTCTGGCAGCTTTCCTACTTAGTCCCTTATCCCTGAGGCCACACTCAGTGACCTTGTCCCAGCCTTATCCCCGAGGTCACACTCAGTGACCTCATCCCAGGCCTTTTTCGGTCTACCTCTTGCTACCCAACCCCCAGTATTAACACTTCTCACTTTTTGCACCCAATTATCATCTCCCATCCTCTCCACATGCCCAGACCATCTTAATCTATCTCTTCTCATCACAACACTAATATACTCCAGGCCCGTCCTATCTCTTGTGTGGTAATTCCATTTGTGCTTTTTTTGTACAATCCATCCATCATCCAATCCTATGTTGCCCCATGAGGAGCATAGTAGCCTTTGGCAAGGCGAGTTGGTCCTGACATTTAAGATGAAAGTGACCAGTCTCACTCATCCCTGAGTGGCATTATGTGAACAGTAAACCCCAACAATCCCTTGGATGTAAACCTACACAGGCTCAGTCCGATTGGAGCATTACCTACTAAACTACCAGGCGTCGTAATTTAGTTATATGGTTACCACCCGGCTTAGTAAAAGAGGAAGGATGGAAGAGAGGAAAGGACAGACACCCAAAGCAGCACTACATTGAGTGAGTGGATGGTGAGCACCCCCCCACCTACCACTCATTATTCTATCTATCTATTGCCAGTTGCCTCATTATGTTTGTTTTAATTACTTGTTGTATGTACAGTACAGTATATATCTTTTCACATCTAGGTAAATATTCTCATATGACCTCATCCTAATCATTCTCAAAGGGCCTGGAACTAGGCTACACAGTCTGACGGCAAAGTGACCATTCTCCTGAGTGCATTATAATCACCCTAACCACTCATACTTCAACCTTCCTTGGGCACACCCATTAGGAGCACATCATTCAACTAGGGCATCAGGCATCCCCTTATTGATTATATAGTTACCACCATGTACATTTACAGGCCTTTGGTCATGCCACCATGTGTAGGTCCTTTCACCCCTTGGCACTTCTCTGTGTTGCAGTTTTGAACCATTCCCTGCTCTGTCACCCAGCTCAGAGGTCTCTTTGCAAGATTTCATGCCAGATCTTCTTCAGTCTCTCGTAGGCACTCATCTTACACATTCACACATGTTTTAGGCTTTTTTCAGATCCACAAATGCCTTAAACATCTTATACTGTAGTCCTTTTCACAAGCCTTCTTCACTGCCCGACTGGAAATATCTGATCCACAAATCCTCTACCATCCCCAAAGACACCCTGTTCGTCACTTACCAGTCAGGTTATTATTACGATATATGATGATAACCCATCTAGCAACAAACTTTCATCTCTTTTCTGTCCAGCTCTTTAATGCAAGAGTTAACCGTTACTCCCAGTCCTTCATTTATGCAACTGGTCAACTCTGGAACTGTCTTCCTCTGTTTGTATTCCCTACTTCCTATGATCTCCAGTCTTTCAAACGCAGTGTGTCCAGGCATCTCAAAATGAATGGATCTTTAATTTGGCTCTCTTCTGTATTGTTTTTGTTTTTTCTTGGAACAGTATGCAGGCCCATGGCCTTTAGTTCCTTCTTCCTTGCATATATATAGAAGCACACAGAAATATCAGCACTCATACCTGATTTGTCAGTTCTAGCAAATTACATGGATAGGTAGGTATGCCATATAGGTCACTCATGGTCTTGTTCATTTATAGTTGGATTTCCCCCAGTTTCAGGATGTTTAGTAAGACATTGGATACAGTATATTTCTATTTTGCCAAATGTAAAATTAACCCTTTCACCACAAGGGTAACTAATCTTGCTTGGTACCCTGTACAAGGCATCTCCCACTTGTTCCCCCACACAGCTTTTCCAGGGAAAAGCTGCTATCTTGCAGGAATAGCTGTGGTGATTCATATGTTTGTGTATATGTGAGTTTAGGCATGTGTGTGTAAGACTGAATCTGCTATTGCTTGTGTTTGTAATAAGAATAATGTTAATAAAAAGATATTTTTGAGTAGGTGTAGACTAGCACCAGTCGAGCAGGGCAGTACTCCTGAGGTGGATGGAAAGCTGATGACAGGGAGAGC
The DNA here is from genome assembly GCA_018397915.1 of Birgus latro. Classification (NCBI taxonomy): domain Eukaryota; kingdom Metazoa; phylum Arthropoda; class Malacostraca; order Decapoda; family Coenobitidae; genus Birgus; species Birgus latro. The sequence continues at coordinate 7,461 of JAGKTI010028171.1, read as the reverse complement.
TGGAGCTCCCGTTTCATCAGCCCTCAGGACTAGTTCCTGACCATCCCCCTTTGCTGAACTTTTTCAGTGTTTCAGTTACACGGAGAGTAGGCCAGCATGCTCTCCAGTACAAGTTTCTGTAACTGTCAGCACCAAACTACATGCATAGTACACACTACACTTCCTTTTCAAATTAAAAAAAACAAAAATGGCGTCATTAAATCAGGCCTCGGAGTCCCCAGGGGGGTGGGACCATAAATGCCCCCATCTGCCCCTCTCACGGTGATGACTCAGAGAGATGCCAGGAACCACTGTCTGACTCACTTCTTCTTCATTTCTGCAGCATTCATGGCCTTTCTTCTAACTTTATTTCTATGGAACACCACCTCTCCTCCTCTAAATCTCACCTTCTTTTCCTAACAAAGACTCAGCTGTCTGTGGCAACTGACAGCAAACCCTTTTGTGTAACCTCCTGCTTTCTCAATACTCATTTCAAAGCCAAAGGTGGCTGTTGTGTATATGTACGCAATGATCTGTCTTGCTTTCATGTTCCTGAACTTGATTCTTCTGAATTCTGTACTATCTGGCTTCAGCTGTCCTGTCATTCTCTGACTAAATATATCTGCGCTGTTTACTTATCGCCTAATTCTACTGACTATCAAAATTTTTTTGACCATCTTACTTCTATAATGGAACACATTCTATCCATTTCTCCTTTCTCGGAAATCTCCATTCTCCTTTTTCGGAAATCTCCATTCTAGGAGATTTTAGTGTTCACCACCACCTTTGGCTCTCCTCTGCTTTCACTGATCTACCTGGTGAACAAGCCTACAACTTTACTATCCTTAATGACCTAGAGCAGCTTGTACAGCACCCTACCTGTATCTCTAACCGCCTTGGAGAGAGCTCCAACTTACTTGACCTCTTCCTTACAATTAATCCTTTTGCTAACAGCGTTAATCTTTTCTCTCCAGTGGGCTCCTCCGATCATACCCTTATTACCTTAACCTGTCCTATCGCTACTGTGCAGCCTGTGAACCCTCCAAAGAAACGTCGTCTGTGGCACTTTGGAGCTACGGACTGGGAGGCCCTCAGGCAGTACTTCTTTGATTTTCCCTGGAAAGATTATTGCTTCCATGGCCGGGAGCCATCTGCGTGTGCCGTACGCATTATGGAGGTTATTCTCTCGGGCATGGAAGCATACATTCCTTTCTCATATCCTTTGTCTAATGCAAGAAAGCCTTGGTTTAATCGTGCTTGTTCTAATGCTGTCCGCAACAAGGAGAGGTGTATAAAAGGTACCAGAGCCAACCCACCCCTGAATCACATCTTCCTTATGTTTCTGCCTGGAATCGTTCTAAGTCTGTTCTTCACCACACTAAATGTTCTCAACTCTCCAACTCGAGTTCTTCCTGCTCCTTTTGGCACCTTGCCAAAAACCTTTCTAACAACTTTACCTCATCATCCTTCCCTCCTCTTTTTTACTCTGATGGCTCTGTGGCTATTTCTTCTACTGATAAAGCAGATCTCTTCACTCAGATTTATTCCCCCAATTCCACCTTAGACAATTCCTGTGCTGTTCCTCCATCCCTTCCCCCCTCTGACTTTCTCATGAATGACGTTAAAATTTCCTCAGCTGATGTATTTTCTGCCATCACTGGCCTCAATACTAACAAGGCACATGGGCCTGATGGGGTCCCTCCTGTTATCCTCAAGAACTGTGCTTCACTGCGTACACCCTGCCTAGGTAAACTCTTTCGCATTTGTGTATCAACTTGTACCTTTCCCTCTTGCTGGAAGTTTGCTCTCATTCATCCAGTCCCAAAGAAGGGTGACCATTCCCAGCCCTCTAACTATCGTCCAATTGCTTTAAGACCCTGTGTCTCAAAAGTATTCGAATCAATTCCTAACAGGAAAATTTTAAAGCATCTTTCCTGTCATAACCTTTCTGATCGTCAGAATGGGTTCCGTCAGGGACGCTCCACTGGTGATCTTCTCACCTACCTTTCAGACTCCTGGTCATCCTCGTTTCAGGACTTTGTTGAAAGCTTTGCCATTGCACCTGACATCTCAAAGGCTTTCGATCAAGTCTGGCATAAATCTTTAATATCCAAATTGCCCTCTTATTGTTTCTATCCTTCTATCTGTGCTTTCATCTCTAGCTTCCTTTCTGGTTGTTCTATAGCCGCTGTTGTAGACGGCGATCGTTCTTCTCCTAGATCTATCAACAGTGGTGTTCCTCAGGGCTCTGTCCTATCACCAACTCTCTTCCTATTATTCATCAGTGACCTTCTGAGCTGTACATTTAACCCTATCCACTCATACGCTGATGATTCCACCCTTCACTTTTCCATTCGGTTTCCGCAACATCCATCTCAACAGTTGCTTCAACAAACAAGGGATGAGGCTATGGCACACCTAATGTCTGACTTGGCTCGTATCTCCGACTGGGGTAAAAATATTTTTGTTATTTTTAATGCACCAGAGACTCAGTTTTTACACCTATCAACCCGACATAATGTCCCACAGGAGTACCACTAATGTTTGATAATGTCCAGCTCATTCCTGCATCGTCCTTGAACATGCATTGGGTTTCATTCACTCGGGATTTATCTTGGAAAGAACATATTACATCTCTTGTGAAATTGCTTCCAAGAGATTAGGTGTGCTAAGCTGACTCCGAATGTTCTTTACTCCTGCACAGTTGTTAACTTTACACACAGGTTTTATTCACCTTTTTTCACCCCTGTTTAGAGTACAACTCTCACGTGTGGGGAGTCTCTCCACATACAGCTCTTCTCAGTAGGGTGGAGTCAGAGGCTTTTCGTCTCATTAACTCTCCTCCTCTTCCTGGCTCCCTTCAACCCCTCTCTCTTCACCGCACGGTTGCATCTTTATCTCTTTTCTATCGCTACTTCAGTGGCCACTGTTCCTCCGAACTGTCTGCTTGCATCCCTCCACCTCTATGACGTGCATGTGGCGCCCGTCTAGCAACAACCTCTCATCCCTTTTCTGTCCAACTCTCTAATGCAAGAGTTAACCGTTGCTCCCAGTCCTTCATTTATGCAACTGGTCAACTCTGGAACTGTCTTCCTCTGTCTGTATTTCCTGCTTCCTATGATCTCCAGTCTTTCAAACGCAGTGTGTCCAGGCATCTCAAAATGAACGGATCTTGAATTTGGCTCTCTTTTGTATTGTTTTTTGTTTTTTCCTTGGAGGGAACAGTTTGCGGGCCCATGGCCTTTGGTTCCTTCTTCCTTGCGTTTGGAGGGAGGCGGGGGGGGAGTGCATTGAAAGATCATACGAGTACAAATTAATTCAATGTACTTATTACAAATGTTGCCTCTGAACTCACATTTAAGCTTACGTTTTCTTGGCTTCGTGGCCCTTGCTTGGCCCAGGCTGTGGCGTATCTTGGCCTTGCCACTGACGGTGGCAAAAACATAGGAAATTCCCTATGCTGACAAACCAGTCTCTACTCATCACTCCAGGACAGAACACTGCTGGACCACCATACAACATACTTTTGCCCCAGTACATGTAAATGCTGCTCAGTTTCGTTTTTCCCATGGTTAACAAAAGGCTGATAAAATTGTACATATCACTTTCTGAAACTGGATGTCAAATAATGCTATTTATCATACCCTTTTTCTGTGGATGTTCACTGAAATTTTATCTGCCTTGTGAGTTATCCACTCACATATTTCCTTCACATCAGCATCAAAAATTAGTTTGAAGGAGTCCGAAGGCAACATAGTTTTAGAATCATTGATTGCTAGCTTCAGCCTGAAAAATCACTCATAAGTCCAGTCACTTGGTTGGGACTTGAGTTACCAAATACGTCATGTATCAGGCACCAGCCACCATCAACTTCTTTCTCTTCAATATCATCAAATTCATCACCCTCTAGTTCTTCACATAATGATTCATCGATATCTGAGACTTGCACCGACAGCTGATACTCCTCATCACTCGAGGAATTGTAAGATTCTTCAAGAATAGTCTGTCATTCAGCAATAATTTACTGTGGAGGGTGCAACAAAACACTCTCCTATGGTTCACAGCCACGACTGATCATGGCAGCGTGTAGTGTTACTCTCCTGCATGCCAGTGATCACGTGACCTCCCATATATATTGGGCTTGGCGGCCAGAGAGGGAGGGGGGGGGGGAAGTGGGCAGAGCTTCTTTTATCTCAGTAACATTTACTTGCCAGTATGAAAGGTCCTAGCACAATAAACAAAGCCCTCTGCTGTCTCCTCTGGTTGCATTGATATATGACAACATGGAGGAGTCAAGAGTAAATGTGCTCTGGAGGGTTGTGACGATGTATAAGCGTCATCATGGCAAAAGGGTTAAGGGCGGATCAGAAGTGGGCTTAGCTTGAACCTTTAGTAATTCCAGACAAATCTCTTCAAATCTTTTCTCATGTTTTATAGTGCCGTAAGTACAGGTATTCAAAAGGAATATTTTACCAGTATGCAGTAAGCACTGTTTCAGTAAATAAGATGTCTACCATCTACTCACTTGATGTAGTGTTACCTTCAGGTGCCTCTGTACTGGACATGGGCAGCCTTTTTTAACCAGAGGGCTGAATTGTGATGTTGGTATTACAGGCATACCCCAGTCTGATGATGTAATTGGTTAGCTAAAACCCCATCGTTAGGTGGGTTATTGTATATTGGGATACAGTACTTTTAACATGTAATGTGGAGCATTTATCAGTCTTGGGTTTCCCCCCAAACCAAGCCTAAAACTCACCCAAATGAGTCGAAAAACAAGTTTTAAACCAATCTAAATGGTCCAACAGCTGTCAAGGAAGCTAACCTAAGCCCAGCACCTGTAAATAACTCACTGAAACTAATAAATAAAATCTGAAATTCATCAAATATAAGTCTGGAAAAAATCAAGCTTGGTAAACTGTACTCCAAAATGATGATGTTCACCCCACCTATGGCTAAAACACATTAATATAAGTCTAAGATTAGTTTATAAATCAACCTAAATGCACAATTTTAGTCTAAAATATCATCAAAATCAGTTTTAAAAAAATCAAAACTCATCTTTAAATCAGGGTTTGGCCATTGTTAGGGGGGATATGGTGGTATTTCTTCCCCCATTGTTAAGCTGGGGTATCACATATATGGGTATTGTATATCGAGGTATTACTGTATCTGCAGGCCACTTTCCTTAGGAATCATTCTAAAGACATTTTTACTATTAAGTACAGTAGATGCATGTTAATATAAATTAATAGCCATCTATTTTAGTAACTTATAATAACATAATAAATATGTTTACAAGTAATTGTGCATGATGGTCTGCAGTCCAGTATGTATTTATTATGGAATATTTTTATGTGCATTGTGATACATTGAGATTGAAATCTCAACCCTTTCATTGTGAAATATTTAACCTCACTACAGAATAAAGTGCTTTGCAAAGGTTCACAGTTAATTCACAGTTATTTACCTATGATTCACAGCAAAAGAAAAAAGATTGAAGATGTATTCCACTTCAGTCAGTATTACAGTTTTTTACTGAGACACTTGAGTTTGGATGACAGACTAGTCAGTCAGTACTTGGAGGAACAGTTGATGTTGGTACTTTGAGATTATTTTCTAAATGTTCATCTGTGAGCTGAGATCACTTGATAAACGTGATGCACAGGAAAGTACCGATATATGGTGCCAAACAAGGCAGTCTCTCTTGCAGATACAGGTAATTTGGGCATTTGTCGCTTACGAATCTAGTGCCAGATTTAGTGAACATTATATCAAATACACTTAAGATAGCTCAGAGTATCAACTCTGGTACTTCAGCACCAAAACATTCCTTTGCTCACATTTTATCTGTCCAGTGGGTGAAGAATTCATATAACAACTATACGATTCAGTGGGCCTCACAATGGGTGCACCTGGGTCACAAGTTATCCATGTCTGCTGGGTACCAAGTCGTCATCGTCGTTATCTGGACCTCCTTTCCCACCCTAGAGCAGGGTGAGAAGTAGCAGCATCCAGACAGCCAAAGTTTGCACAGTTCATTGGGCCACACTTCCATTCATTTACCATTTAAACCCTCAAAATCCTGGCTCCAACAGATAGGCCAAAAAATTTCACCACGTTCTGTAGCTTCACATATACAGTACTTATCTCCTAGAGCTAGTCCGCACGCTGTCACGTTAAAAAGGGGTGCCAAATCCCTGGTTATGTGCTTCTTTGCACACAATTCATCCAGCCAGCTCAGTCTGTTGTCAGTTCCTTAGCCTTATCAACTGCCATACCTCTCTTCCTCAAGCACTCATCCACCATATCCCTCCACCTTCTTCTTGGCCTACCACGCCTCCTTACTCCGTAAAATTCGCTATCGTATACCTTTTTCACCACTCTTTCTCATCCATTCTCTCCACATGACCAAACCATCTCAGTACACTCTCTTCAGTTGTGGTGTCCACAGACTTTCTCACTCCGCATCTTTCACGAATCACATTATTCCATGTCCTATCCACTCTCTGTACCCCATATACATCCCTCAGCAGTCCCATCTCCACTGTTCTTGACTAATCATTTTCATGCCACATCATAGTCTCACATCTGTATGTTAAAGTTGGCACTACTGCTCCTTCATGTAAGCCTCATGCTGCTGCAACACTCAGGCTGCTGTTCCTTATCAAGGCCTTCATAGCACCAACCACTTTCCTTTCCTGTGTCACTCTACTCCTCTTCTTTTGCACATTTTTCTCCCTTTTCTACCACTGTACACAGGTAGTTGAACTCTCTCAGCAATTCCAGTCTCTCCCCATTCACTGTAACATCACACTGGGAATCATTTTTCTCTCAATAACCATCAGTTTGCTCTTTTCTACATTTACCCTCAAGTCATGACACTCACAGACATCTACAAAACTCTGCACTAGTCTACTATGCTCTTGTTAGGTATTTGCAAGCAGCACTGCATCATCAGCTTACAACAAATTTGAGATATTCCATCCACCATTCATTACCAGTGCCATCCATCTCTCCATTACTCGTGTTTTTATATCTCTCATCACCTTATCCATATATATATACAGTAGGCATGGAAAGTATTGACTTTTTTTGCCGACGTCATTCTTCTTCGCGTTAAGTGAAGTAGGGTCAATACTACCCTCCCCTGTGATGCAAAATGAGCTGACGCTTTTTCAACGGGAGCTGGCAACCCTGCTTGATAGGTTTGGCACCACAGGAGCAGGCTCAGTAATGTTTGGGCAGCCACAGGAGGAGGATTGTCTCTGTGTGTGATGCACCACGAGGGCATGTTTTGACTCAAATAACACAGTTATTTGGTTACCTACCACATTCTCATCATGCCTAAAGTAACCACAAGCAAGGACAAACGTGTGGAAGTGATTACTTTATACAAAGCTGGCCACAAACTCCCATTTATTGCAAATCAGATGGTGTTAGACTGAGGACAGTGCAGAGACTGGTGAAGCGGTTCAAGGA
>JAGKTI010028170.1:0-13028 GCA_018397915.1 Birgus latro | reverse complement strand
TGCTTGTAAATAATATAATGCCGTTACTTCTTGGTTACTTTGGCTGTTAATCCCAGGCGAATTAATCCATCTACTAGTCATACTTACGCATCGTGACTCCATTTCTTTTCAACTTATTAATGTACATAAGTGACTGTCTGTTCCTGAATTATTTCTCAGTCCACAGTCGCCACTCAGTGATGTATTTGCATGAAAGGTTGATATGATCTCATTTACACACACACACACACACACACACACACACACACACACACACACACACACACACACACACCACATAACTTTTCTCCTCTGTAGTCTTCATTTACCTGTGACATTCCTAACACGTATCACAACACATACCGTATACCTCACCTCTCACATACCTAGCACATACACAACACATACACCTCTCCTCTACCTAGCACATCACAACACGCATTCCTCTCCTCTCACATGCCTACCACCTATCACCTCTCCCGTATCACATATCATACCCACAAAAACTGCCACACACCCCTGTCAGATGAAACCAATAATCTCTGTTATCTGCACTGGCTGGGTTTCTTATCAGGGCTTAACGTAGTGGGGATACAGCAAGCCTCTCACTGCTGGCTTATAACAGGGGGATGAGGGCTGGTAGGTGTAGTGGTTGTAGATGGTGGTTGTGAGTGGTGGTTGTGGTGTTCTGAGTTGTAGTAATGGTTGTTGGTTGTACAGGCTGGATGGTGGTCTTGACTGAAATGGTTTTGGTATACAAGAAGCTGTTAACCATAGCATCCAGAAGACGTCATTTGTATATTGGTTTACACTAGACAGTTTTATTCAGCTGAGAGAATACTTTGGGTGGAGAGGTTAGAAACAGCAAGCTTAAAACTTTAATGTTGCTGCTACTGCTACTTAACCTTGCAGCAATATTCAACCATGCATGCAACACGTCAGCTTTTATTCGGCTTCTTCTGTAGTTACGGTAATTTTGCAACATTTCGGGTTACACTGATTCTAACTACAGCAACAACAGCTTATATTTGCACGACCATTCGGCTCTGCATGCATCACCTCGGCTTCTAATTTATTGAGACTTACCATACATCCTCGCTAACTCTGCACTATTTCTGCAAAGCCTCTACTAACTACCATGCAAGACGATTCAAGTGTGCATGTAACACCTCAATCTCTTTTGCTCGGGTATTTATGCAGTTACGCGAATATTGCAACATTTCGGATGCATCACTACTAACAGCTGCAACATTATAACCGTGCATGATGATTCGCCTGCATGCCTCCTTCGTTTTACCTGAACTACTTTACTGGGTTATTTACGTAGCTACACTATCGCTGCAACAGTTCTGCAACACCACTACTCACAGCTGCAACCACCTACCTAACTTTGGACTCAACTTCGCGTCGCTTTACTACTCCTCGGTAGTTTATGCAGTAATGCTAATACTGCAACTTTTCGAAGACCCCGCTACTAACTGCTGCACCAGCCTAACTTTGCAAGGTGACTGGGCCGTGCATGCCTCCTTTCAGCTGCACTAACTCACTGCATGTTGACTTCTAGCTGGGTGAAAAGGAACGACGTACCTGAGGCCCACTGACAACCACCATCGCTCCTTCTGACATCAGTTTCTTCCTCCTGTCCATCGATTTTGACGTCAGCTTCTCGACCAGTACTCCTGACATCAAAATTCTCTCAGTCTGCAATTCTATATATCGATCTTTACATCACCTTGTTGAACATCAGTTATGACTTCATAATTCTGTGGTCCCTCAAGTGTGACTTCAACTTCCTAACCATCGACTGTGACATCATCTTCAACTGTCAGTTCTTACATCAGCGTATAGAACATCAATTCTGACATCCACCCTCTCTCACCCCTGAAGGGTTCGCTACGACGGGCAGACCAACACGGAAATCCTCACACAGCAGCAACACAGCAGCAGGCGTCAGGAGGAGCAGGTCCTTCCAGGTGGGCACGCCGTGGGAGGAGGATCGTACGGAACATGAGGAACGAGAGGGAGGGGACATGGAACGTGAGGAGGAGGACAGGGGAGGAACGGGAGGAAAGAACGGGCTCTCGGGACAAGTGGCTAGGTACGTGAAGGAGCTGGAGAAGGGGATTCAGTTGACGGTGCAGAATATGATGCCTCGGAGGGGGGTTTTGGAGCACACCAAGCCCCCACAGAGTCCCGCTAAAGAGTCCAAGAGGAGCCAGAGTTCAGACAGACTTGCTAGGGAGCGACGCCCCCCTAGTTCCCCCAGTGATTCAAGTCGCCACTCAGATACGGGGCATTCAGACCACTCCTCACATAGACACTCAGACCACTCATCCACCCATAGACAGTCAGATCATTTTTCCTCGAGGCAGTCAGATGGTTTTTCTTCTAGACAGTCAGACAATTTTTCCTCCAAGCAGTCAGACCACTCATCGCATAGACAGTCAGACCATTCATCCATCAGACCGTCAGACAGTACCTCACACAGACCAGATCTCTCCTCTCGTAGACAGTCAGACCACTCATTAGACCATTCATCCATCAGACCCGCCTCCATCATGCCCCAGAGACCGTCCTCCAGTTCCCCCCACATACCCTCAGACCTCTTGTCCTCCCACAGACCAACAGAAGGGGGGAACTCCTCAAAATCTTCCCTAGGAAACCTCACAAAGTCTCCCCACAGACACTCCTCCTCCGCCACCTCCCTCAGACATGCCGACGCTCCGCCACACAAGTCAGACACATCGGACATCGTGCTGGACGCTGGCAAGATCCACCCTGAGGGGGACGACTACAAGCTTGTGTTCATCAGTTCGGACTCCTCTAAGGACTCTGAGCTGAATTCCTCCATCGATTCCGACACGTCAGGTTGGCCGTCTCGCCGTGTGTCCAGCACCAGCGCCATTAATGACTCCGACACTGCCGGCTTCATCGACGACAGTGATTGGGATTATTATGACTCTAGATCTCAGGCCGGGCGACGGAGAGGGGTGGGTGCCCCCCCTCGCGTGACGGGCCCCGTATGTGTGGATGCGTGTGTCATGACGGAGGGGGACTACCTTAGCGACGCGTCTGATGACAGCGAGGTGGAGCTGACGCAGGTGTCTGACGCACCGGCCTCGCCGTCACACCTGCGCCATGACAGCGGCGTCAGCACAGAGAGCCCCGAGGCTGATGATGGAGCGTCGCCGCCCCCGCCCCGCCCCACCGCACCTCTGCTGCTGCCCCTGGCCGCCATGGACACGCAGGAAATTCACGCCATGCTGCGCCAGACGGAGGCTGTACAGGCTGAGGCCCAGGCGCTGCAGGCAGCGCTGATGGGCGCCTTCACCCCACCGGCCTCCACTCCCGCCTGGCTGCGGCGCGGCCCCCTGCCCCGCAGCCCCGCCGACAGGACACGTAGCGATGCGTCATGCCGTGACTCGACCCGGCCTGCGCCCCGTGACTCCCCGGCGCTGCGACAGTACCGCGAGAGGGTGCTGACGGAGATACAGAACTACTATGGCGTTAACCCCAGCCCCGCTCCGGGCCCCGTACGCCATGCTAGGAACATCCCAGCCCCCACCGCCACCCCACCGCTATCTGGCTTATCATATCAGCGGCGGGGCAGGGCGGGCAGGCAGGCAGGCCGCGGCAGCGCCAGTACCAAGGTGATGCCCGTAGCAAAGACGTCACCGTATTGGACGCCGCCACCCTCCACACGCACACTTAGCAGGGATATTTGTATACAGACTGACCCAGAACCAGCTGATCTCACCAGCGGGGGCGAAGACCCCCCCACCCCGGATACCCCAAACCCACCCAAGCCCCCTCCCAGGCTGCCATCAACACCCCTGAGCCACACCAAGGCCCGTGCCTCGAGTTTGGAGGCGTTGTTGCAAGGAGAACCGACAGGCAGGCAGAAGTACCCCGGGGCCCGAGGTGGAGGTGGCCGAGGTGGTGGTGGGGGGAGAGGGAAGGAGCGAGAGGGGGGAGAGCAGCCCCCCCACCTGCCGCTCCCCCCCTCCTTCCACCTGCACCTCACGCTCAGCCGGGAACCCTCAGTCGCACCCCCGTCCGACTCGGAGACGGATGAGAGACTGGCGGAGGTCAGTTCCTGCGTCAGTAGTGAGCTCGGGGGGGACTCTGCTAGTGACTTTGAGTACAGGGACGGCCCGAGTGAGTGCGTGAGGGGCGTGGAGGGTCAGTTGAGTGCGGGGAGAGTGCGTGGAGACGATGCTAAGGAAGAGAGTTTGTGTGTGAGACGGGAGGGTAGGCTAGAGCAGCATGGCGGCCCAGGTAGGGGGAAGAGGGAGGAGGTCCAAGGGTCCCCCCCCAGCGTAGTTGCCGCCGCCACGCACCTTTCAGCCCTCACCAGCCCGCACCAGCCCACCTCAAGCCCTCAAAAGCAGCCCAAGCCCAGGAGGACGATGAGTGTCCCACGCTGCCACGCCCCCGCCTCGCAGGATTCAGGTGATGTCGATGAACCTGTGAGAGTTATCCAGGAATCCTCGTCCTCACCTCGCCCAGTCTCGCCTTCGTCCTCGAGCTCCTCCTCCTCTAAGTCCCACTCCTCTATTGACTCGGGGACTAGCGAGGGCGAGGACACGGACGAGGAAGCACACGCTTCGGGGAGTTACAACATCACCCTAGATGACGAGGACAAATGCGAGACAGAGACCATACCGAACTTAGTTGAGGATGGTGATGATGATGGTGAGTGTGCTAGTGCCTCGTCCTCGTCCTCTTATGCCAGTGATACAGACGAGGACACTCATGTTAGTAAAGAGTACAGTCTCGCGAGGTCGGACTCGAGTGATTCGGGCAAGTCAGAAGGTGAGGACGAAAGTGATGGTGGGAGTGTGGGTGAGGTGGAAAATGAAGATAGTGAGGCAATAAAAGAACTAGACGATACTAAAAAAGAGGTGACGATAGAAGTGGGAGAGGAGGAAAAAGTGGAAAGAGAGGAAGTGGAGGAGACGCTAAAAGAGGATGAGGAGGAAAAGGAAATGACAGAAGCCACAGTGGAAACGGAAGTGGAGGAAAGTCTAGAAAACTTAGAGAATGAAGTGAAAGACGTCACAGATGATAATGGAAGTCGAGACAGTGAAATCTTAAAGACAGAAGAACTACTAGAAGGTGGAATAGAGGTAGTGGAAGCAATTAATACCTCCATTGACGTGGAGGTGGATGGTGAGGTGGAAGAGGACGAACAGCTGACGGTAGAAGCAGTGAACCCGCAACTCCTTGAGGCTAAGAGAAATGACGAGGAAATGAAAGGGGAGGAGGAGGAGGAGGAAAGGGAGAGTGATGATCAGGCGAGTGAGTGTGAAGGTAAATTTATAAATGTGTTAAGAGAGGATAGTAATGATGGTGATGATAAGGGAAGTGAAGTAACAGGGTCGAAAATAGAGAAAGAGAAATGTGATGGAGATGATAGTGAGGGTGAAACAGTGAGCGGTGGAGAAGTGGAGGAAATCGTCGGAGAGAAGGGGGAAATTGGTGGAGGGGTGGAGATCAGTGGTGGAGATGCTGGGGATAGAAAATCTTCCACTCTTACGACAGATGCAGAGGAGAAAGTGACCGCGGAGAGAACTAGTGAATGTGAGGGTGATGAAAATGAGGCAGAGTGTGATGGTAGTGAGGTGGTGAAAGGTGAGGAAAGTGATGATATAAGGGTAGAAAAGGGTGATGATGAAAGTGTTAAAACGGGGGAAGGTGATGTAAAGAATGAGGAAAGTGAAACGAGTGATGAAAAATTGGTTGAGGGTGAGGATAGTGAAGCAAAAGATGAAGTAAATAAGGTAGATGATGAGAACCTAAAGGAGGAAATTAATGAGGAAAAGAATGAAAATGAAGTAGAGAGCCTGGAAAATGATGATAAAATAAATAGTGAAAATAATGATATAAATGAGGAAATTACCGAGGATATTAAAATGGAGGTTGAAGAAAATGAGAGCAGTAGTGAAGCGAGAGGGGGAGGATGTGAGGAAAGGCTTGGAGATACCGAAGTGGCGGGAGGGGTGAGTGAGGTGAAGGAAGAGGAGAATGATGGAGAAAATGAGGTGAGGAGAGAGGACAGGGAGATGAAAGAGGAGTTGAGTGGAGAGGCAGATGAGTTAAAAGAGGTGAGTGAGGTGGAGGGAGAGAGAAAAGGAGTGTTATATGAAGAGGTAGGTCAGATAGAAGTTGGAGTTAAAGAGGGATGTGAAATAAATAATGTTGGAGGTGAAGAGGGAGGTGAAATAGATGAAGTAGGAGGTAAAGAGAGTGAGGTTGGAGGTGGAGGTAAAATGAGCGAGGTGGGTGGAGGGAGAGTGGCTGACTCAGAGGTCGACTACACAGCACCAGTACCCCCGCCCCAGGCACTCGACGAGGCCACACCTGTCGACACCACCACACCTGCCCACACCTCCACCACCACACCTATCGAGACCTCCACCACTCCTGACGAGATCACTACCACTCTTGACGAAACCACACCTATCGAGACCACCTCCACTGCATCTTCGGAGGCCTCCATCACACCTGTTGATGATGCAGTTATTGAGGAAACAGCCTTGCAGTCCACACCTGTCGACGAGATCACAGCAATTAAATCAAATGGCACACCTGAAGACGAGACAACTTCCATTGAGGCTACGGCCGTTAAAGCAGACACACCTGCGTCAGAGCTGACACCTGTCCCATCACTGCCAGAGAATGCTGACTCCCAAGGCCCACCGGTCCATGAGGAAGAAGATAGAGAGGGATTGCCGAAGGACATTGAGGGTAAGCTTGATGGAGTAGTGGGTGAGGAGAGTGGAGAAAGCTTATCGATGGAAGTGGATGATAAATTGGACGAGGTGGTTGGAAAGGAAGACAGTGAGAGTGGAAAAGAGGATGGAAAAGACAGTGAGAGTGAAAAAGAGGAATGCTATGAAGGGAAAGACGAAAAATACGATGACGGCGATGAAAGGGGAGTGGGCAGTGAGAGTGGGGAGGGGCGCAGTACCCACGGAGAAAGTGAGGCTGGGGAGGAAAGCCAGGGGGTGACGGGGAGGGGGAAGGGGATGGGGAAGGCAGCTGGTACGAGAGTTGACGCCGCCGGAAGTCAGCAAGTGGAACACTGCGGCCACACGGCAGTTACTCTTGGCGTCAGAGTGAGTGCGCACGCGTCTGACACCGCTCGTGAACACCACAGCCAGACCACACAGACCAAGCAGTCCACACAGCGCAGGTACCCCTCGGAGACCAGCCCATCTCAGTCCTCACACACTAGCCCGTCCACACATCCCAGACAGTCCGCAAACATCACCCAGGTCGCAAATACCAAGCAGTACACACACACCAGCCCATCCACCCAGCCCTCAGATACCACCCAGCCCTCATCCACACCCACAGCCCAGTCCTCACCCACCGCCCTACCTCAGGACGTGGCCAGCTCGCCCCGTCTCGATCTCACAGAGGGCGGTGAGTGTGGTGAGGTGAGGGAGGACGGTGGCGGTGGTGGCGGCGAGGGAGAGAGTAGTGAATCGGGCCACTCAAGTGTTGGCGAGAGCGAGGACGAGGCCGACGCTAACGGCAATGTGGTGAAAATATCTGTGACAGAGGGTGAGGAGGGGAGTGGTGGTGTTAGCATAGTGGGCACTGACGGCAGGGGACAAGAGGTGACAAGATTTGCCGTGAGACGTGTTAGGTCTCCGGTTGTGTCTCGTCACACACCCCTCGTCCCCTCACGTCGTGCCAAGAGATCGTCCTCGTCCGACGGCGTGTCCTCTTCCTCAGACATCGAGAGATCCGACGCCGACGCCAGCGACTCGGCCGACACGGTGGTGGAAGGAGGGAAGCTGCACGCAGAGTTACGTCGTTTTGCCCTGCAGCAGCGACGCCGTGACCACGACGACAAGGCCAGGGACTCCGACGGGCCGTCATCGGCTGACTCGGTGCTGCATGGGGCTGACAGCGAGTCCCAGTGCTCTGACAACAGCGAGGAAGGGAACTTGGTGTCAATTGTGTCAGTCGGGGATGAGGAGGACCACAGTACCCGCTTGGCCTCTGGCAGGATCTACATCAGGTCAGACTCCACCGATTCAGACGTGCAGATCAAACCCACCTGTATTGTGGTAACGGGATCATCAGGGGTAGAATCAGGGGAAGATATAGATGCTGAAGGTAACAAGATCGATCGGAACAGCATCAAGAATGAAGGCAACGACGTGACCATCCTGGAGGTGACGAGTGATGTCCGCCACGTAATGTCCGTGCACGTCACCAGTCCGGACTCCTCCCGCAGCGCCTCACCAGCACGCCGGAGCCACCAGGTCAGCGAGTTGCAGTCCATGATCCTCACCACCAGGGAGCGCCAGCAGCAGTTCCGTCGCTCTCCTACTGAAATGCGGGAGTCTTCCTCGAGTCTGGCTAAGTATTTCACCCTCACCCTCGGCACTGAGTCTCCCCACGCCCCTCGTAGGCTAAACAAGACTCCGGAAATAAGGAGGCGAAAAGTAGACCGACCAGAGGCTGCTGAGTCTCCTGCCACCCCTAGTCCAACCAGTCCAGCTTGTACTCCAGACCATTCTGAGGGTGACCTGTTGGCTTATGAGGAGCAGCATGGCATTGATATCGAGGAGGAGTACAACCAGCCTCAGGAGTTTGACTCTTGGGAGGATGGGGACAGGGTTATCGGCTTCCCTGAGGAGGCAGTGTTTGAAGAAGAGGTGTCCTTTGAGGAGAACAACCAGAGCTTTGTGGAGAGCGAGGGGTTCGAGGCCGAGGATGTGTATACTGAACACGAGGTTGAGGGTCAGTTTGACTCCATTGAGGACGGTGAATCAAACTACAGTGAATCCAATTACAGTGAATCCTCTGGTGACGAAGGATGTGACAGGGAGGAGGAACTCAGAGGTTATTGCAACCGTGCAATTGATTTCACCTTGCATACCATCATTGAGGAGAGCTGTGAGGAGAGTGACTATGAGAGGAAGCCCAGGGAGGAGGATGGGGCCAAGGCCGACCCCTCTGAGCTGGAGAAATACTTTTACTTCGGTCTAGGCAACGGTCCAGCTGATCCCAAGAGATTTGCCAATGAGGAGAGTGAATACAGTGACACATTTTCTGAAACCTCGAGTTCTATCTTTAGTGAAGGAGTGGATATTGACCCTCACGAAGAAGAAATGGACCCGGCTGAACTGGCATCCTCGAGATTGGAGAAATACTTCCTTACGGGTTTCATGTTTGAGCGTCAGCCTTCTATCAGGTCTGTGGGGGAGGACTCCGAGCTTCACACGGACGAGAGTGGGTCTGTTGGCAGTGACTCTGAAGGCTCCCCCAGCCCAGAACAGCCTCGCAAGAAGCTGGTTCGGCGTCCAAAGGGGTCTCGGCCTGGGGTAGCTAACAGGTGCTTAATGCAGAGTGGAGAAAGGTACGATAGGACCCCAAGTGACGGCTCGCATCACTCTGAAGGGGATGATGTGGATAGAACACTAGTCAGCGGGGAGGACGAAGCATCAACCGAGTCGGAGGAAACAGCTTTTGACAAGGGTGATGGTCAGTTCGACACCATAAAGAGGAGGAAAAAGAAGAAAAACTCAGGTGACTACTCAGACAAGAAGTCAGACAGTGATAAGAGCGAGCTGAAGACAGTGGAACAGCAGCATGACGTGGACCACCGGGATGACCTCACGGATCTCAAGCATTGCGAGGCACTTAAATCACTCATGCACGAGGGGGAGAAAGTCACCAAGCGGGTCACCAT
This sequence comes from Birgus latro, assembly GCA_018397915.1. NCBI lineage: Eukaryota > Metazoa > Arthropoda > Malacostraca > Decapoda > Coenobitidae > Birgus > Birgus latro. Next base: position 3,334 of record JAGKTI010028170.1, on the reverse strand, counting down.
TGAATGTGATAAAGACGGCAAAGACAGATGTGATGAAAAGCTAGAGAAGGAGGGTGACCTAGCAGACAGGAAGTATCAGAGTCGAGACAGTGGGTTTATTGGTAGTTCTGATGACCTACTGAAAGACAAGCCAGAAGACTCCTCCAAAGACCAGAAGGCCCGCTTATCCTCAGAATCCAGCGTTGAGGATGGGGAAGGCACCTCAAAGCGACCTGACATCTCCAAGGATGAAGCTAGTAAGAATGAGGAGAACAAGAGCGATTCCTTCGACAACGATAGCAATAATAATAAATCTGAGAGTGAGGGCAGGAGTAGCGGGGATGGCAAGGTGTCCAGATCAAGCACTGGATCCTCTGTCGACTTGCCGCCTTTCTGCCCAGACAAGGTTCGGAGCAAGATCTGCAGGAAAGACTCATTTAACAACTGGAGTTCTGACGAGGAGACCAACATGATGATGAACAAGATGAGGGCGTTCTTCAAGACCATGATCTCAAACACCCGTGAAGCTCCCAAGGGCCAGAGGGTTAAGCCTCCCCAGCTGGTAGCATTTGAGGCGAAATTAACCAACCTTATGAAGACCGTGCCAGGTATTAATGACGACCAAGTGAAGGAAATTGTAGAGTACCTAAGTTCGGAGGATACGTGGAGTGATTCCTATGATTCCTCTGATTATACCAGTAGTGATTTGGAGGGAGCTTACGCCTTGCTGGACCAGGCTGACCCGGAGATGAGGAGTGACCTGCAGGAGCAGATATCAGCCTCATGTCAACAGATTATCCAGAAGTTTGACCAGAGCCGAGAGCCCAGTGATACCGACAGTGCCCACTCTTTGTTTGGTGGGCGGGCTTGTTCAGAGAGCTCCGAGGATGCGTCTCCCTCAAGCAAGGACACTGTGTTCATGTACCAACGACTCATGTCGTCCATATCACGACTCAAACCTGATAGTGATAGAGGGAGCGTGGGTTCAGGGTCACAAGGCGCGTCACCCCCCCTGCTGGCTAAGGTCATGCACCATATAGGCAACCGTCTTGTGGCTCTCATGCACGAGGTCTCAGGTGGCAGTGAGAATGGGGATGATGATTCTCTCAGTGGTGGCCCGCCCGTCACGTCCAGTCCTAAAGTCCCACTCTTCCTCCCTAGAAAGCACAAATCCGTTGACTCCATCTCATTTGAGGAGAAGAGTTCCCTGACCAGCACCAGCTTCGAGTCAGAGGACAGTCCAACAGACACCGAGCAGTCCCCAGAGTCAGACCCAGGCACACCCAAGGCCCGCAGTAAGCGTCAGGCACAGGGCGGACCTCTCTCCATCATCAGTGAACGCTCCTCTGCTGAAGACTTTACCTCCCTGGAGAGTCAGCGTACAGTGTTTGCCTCTCACGACTCCCCAAGACATCAGACTAGACTAGACTCAGCCAAGCCTCAGCACAGCGCAGGCTCTGAGAGGAGTCTTGTGGAGCGAGGGGTGACGAACATCCAGTACTTTGTGACGGAGGGAAGTAATAATGAGGTGGAGGTGTGGCAGAGCGTGACTATAGACGAGGATAAGTTCGACGCCCGTGAGCACCATGGGGTCCCTCGTGCCCGCCGTAGTGCTCGCCGTCAGGAGGCAAGGAAAGCCAAGAGCCACATGAGTCTAGAGAAAATCCACCAGGAGGAAGTGAAGGCGACAGGAGAACGATCCGAGTCTCTGGGTGATCTCCTAGATAGGGTTCGATCCTCCGAGTTCTCCAGTAGTTATGAACAGTTAGATTCAGACTCCACACTCAAGGCTTCTGATTCCCTTGATCGTCACATAGGCAGCTCCTCCTCCAACATCCGCCTCAACGCCTCGAGTCGCGGGTCCCTCACCACCAGCAGCCGAGGTAGTTTGGCGGCGTCTAGTCGTGGCTCCCTAAACGCTGGCTCCCGTGGCTCCCTCCAAGGCTCCTCCGGGCCGGAGGAGGAGGAGGAGAAGAAGCCCAAAAAGCTTAACTTTTTCCGGTACGCCCGGCGGTCGTCCATGCCGGATACGAGTAAGGATAGGATGTCCCCTGAAGTGCGCTCCACCACACTACCTCGCTCCAACCCCACCCAGGTCGCCTCCACAGCATCCCTCCCACGATCTCAGTTCCTCAACAAGACTCCCCCATCCACCTCAGCAGCCCTCCACTCCACCTCCACGCCTCTCCACTCCTCCACCCTGTCCTCCCCGCCCTCCGCGCTAGAGAGGGCGGTGGGAGTGAGCAGCAGCAGCACCACGGGCGGGCCTCGTTCCGCTCGGTACCACGCCCCCGGGTACCGCCCCCCGCCCGCCTCCGCCACGCCCAAACGCACAGTCTCCACACCGGGCCTCTCGTCGCTCAGGAAGGAGTCGGTCACCAGCTGGACCCATCAAGGTAGGTTATCAGTTATCGATTACTATTTCTTTCTCAGATGTTATTCTTTATTTATAACTTCCTCCGACCTTTATTCCCAGGCTGTTATTCGCACTCGTTCCGTATCAGTTACGGAATTGTTTATTGGTGCACGATCTGTTGCTAGTTCCCGTACATTTGTTTATAAGTTCGTAGTGTTGGACATACTAGTAGTGGTATCTGAAGAACTGTTTGCCGTATATAGAGCAAGACGATGGCAGTGGTAATGGTGGTGGTGATGATGGTGTAGGTGGTGTTAATGATGATGGTAGTAGCGGTGGTGATGAGGATGATGGTAATGATGTAGGCAGTGGCAGTGATGATGATGATCGTAGTGGTGATGATGGTCGTACTCGTGATGGTGGTCGTATTAGTGATGCTGATGCTGATGGCGTTTGAACTAAAAAAAAAAAAGTTCGTATTTCAATGAATGAACGACAAGAATGAACCGGCAGATCTGTACTTTTACCAGCGTGTCTAGGCACCCCGTAGTGAATGCTAAACTGGGTGAAAGTAGAGTAGGAGGTGTGTGTGTGTGTGAGAGAGAGAGAGAGAGAGAGACAGAGAGGGTGAGAAAGTAAACACAAATGAATTAGAAGAACGTTTAGGGAGAGAGACAAAAGAGGCTAGGAGGGTAGAGAGAGAGAGAGGGATTCCCTGAACCATTGTTATGCTTTCGTCTGCAATTTTATTGCTCCAACCTCCTATCTCTCTCTCTCTCAGTGAAAGTTGGTGCTCAAGGCGGACGCGAGTGTAGAGTTTCCCAGCCAGCTACCGACACACACACACACACACACACACACACACACACACACACACACACACACACACACACACACACACACACACACACACACACACACACACACACACACACACACACACACACACACACACACACACACACACACACACACACACACACACACACAGAAAAAGAG
>JAGKTI010028168.1:0-13028 GCA_018397915.1 Birgus latro | reverse complement strand
GCACCATGTCACAAATCAACAGTTTGTGCTGCTGCACACACTCCTCGCTTCCTATAACTTTAACATCCCTCACTAATCTCCTATCAACCCTCCTGACCAGAAAATAATCTATCTGGCTACTATTTCCCCCGGACTTGTACGTAATCAATCTACTCACTCTTTTTCTAAAATGTGTGTTGCACACAATCATGTCCATAGCCTCCCCAAACTCGAGTATTCTTTCCCCTTCTGCATTCCTTACACCATATGCACATCCTCCATGGACTCCTTCATAACCTTGAGCTGCTTCACCAACATGACCATTTAAATCCCCTCCCAGAACCACTACCTCATCATCACCCATACCACTTACTACACGTATTAAATCATCCCAAAATCTATCCTTCTCTGCGTCATCCAATCCTACCTGCGGAGCATATGCTGATATAATTGAAACAATTGCCCGTCCGATCAAAATTTTCACTACTATTATCCTATCACTTACTCTCATGACATTCATGACATACTCCACCCATTTCTCCGCAACCAACACACCCACACCCCCATATCCGTCAGTTCCCCCCTGCCAAAACAGCTTATAGTAGCAATCCTTCCCAGCAATCTTTCTGGCTGATCCACCCCTGTACTGGACTTCCTGCAAACAAGCCACATCGACCCACCTCCTAGTAAATGCCTCAACAACTTCCCCCGCTCTTCCCCTCAAACTTCCTACATTCCATGAGCCCACCCTAAACCCCCTGGGTGATTTGCTGTCCTCAGGCTTGCTTTGATGCCTGTTATTGTACTTTGTCATAGTCGGTAGATAAAGGGGGGTAAACATTCCAAAGGCCCAGCCGATTGCACAGTCCTAGGTCCAGGCAACGGATCTGGGACCCCTAGCCCACCAGCTTACTAGTGGCTGTGGTAGTGGCCTCGGGGCACCCTGCCAGGACACCTGCAGGGACACCCTCCAAGCGTGCCTTGGCACTGCAACTGCCCTGCCATTATACACCCACTGATAGGGCAGCCTCCTGGGGCGCTACTCCCAGGTTCGGGCCCCTCTCTATTGAGCGGAAGCGGCAGCCTGGGAACCACAATGCCCTGTACCCTCTAGCACAGGTTCGAGCCCCATCTCGCCCCGGACCCTTGATCTATGCCGGCGGAACCCCTGTCAAGCCTCCCCCCGAAAGTCTGCCACTAGGTAGCTGGGGCAAAGTTTTCTGGCCGCATGCCCTTGCTGGCGTCAATCCCTGTAACGTAGTGGGATACGTTGTGTGATATGTAAAGTGCCTGTGGTGTAGTGCATATGATAGTTAGAGGAAATGTTTGGGAGAGTATGCTGGTCTACTCTCCATGTTACTGTCACACTGATAAGGTCAGCAAAGGAGGATGATTAGGTAGCTAGTGAAAGGAGCTCTAGCTCTCCCTATCACCAGCATTCCATTCCCCTCGGGAGTACTACCCTGTCCGGCCCGTGCTACAGCCTCCTCCTACAAATTAGTTGTTTTTACGGGGTGGGGCACTAACCCACCACCAGCCCTTTCAGTCGCCTCTTACGACAAGCAGGGATACTGGGGGAGAATTCTTGAAACCCCCTACCCCCAGGGGGGCCCAACCATGCATGGAAAAATTAAATAGCAAGCGGGAAATTATGATTAACATTTAGGGGTAATTTTTTAACACATGTACAGCATGATGAAAACAGGTTAGGCATGAAAATCTTTATGGTAACCATAGGTTAGGTTACGTTAGGACCGGACATGAAATTAACTGCTTCCACCTTTTTTCTAGCTGTTTTTACTTAAGATCCATGCATGGAAAAATTAAATTGCAAGCAGGAAATTATGATTAACATTTAGGGTAATTTCTTAACACATTAACAGCATCATGAAAACAGGTTAGGCATGAAAATCTTTATGGTAACCATACGTTAGGTTAGGTTAGGACCGGACATGAAATTCACATCTTCCACCTTTTTTCTAGCTGTTTTACTTAAGAACCATGCATGGGAAAATTAAATTGCAAGCAGGAAATTATGATTAACATTTTTGGTAATCTTTTAACACATTTACAGCATGATGAAAACATGTTAGGCATGAAGTTAGGGTACGTACGAACAAGAAGCTGCCCTCTGATGTAATAACCCACTGTATCATCTCAGACTTTGACAGGAAGACCTTGCACCTGACACACATTTCCAATTGAGAATCACCAGCACTTATCACCAACACTTTACACAGCATTTTTTTTTTTTATAACTGGAATCACATCACTTCGCTGCACTGTACATAACAGTAATTCCATCATCACACACATGATGAAGAAGGTGAAGAGCAGTATCAAGCACTGTAGGAGGTAGGGTATCACCACAAAAGCAATCAATATGGCCGCCATTGTCGGAGGTGTTCATGAGTCAGTAATTGAGTGGGTAATGGCGACTGACAGACAGACGCCGCGAGTGTAAACATAGCTGATCGGCGCATGTGGGAAATTCAAACTGACGCGGTCCCAAAAAATCGAAATTTTTTCGAATTTTTTGGCATTTTGGGGGTTGGGCAGCCCACAATATCCGAATAGTGAGTATATCCGAATATTGGATGTCCGAATATTAGTGGGATTACTGTATATCGGAAAAGGTCTGATATAGCCAGAAAGCAGTCCGGACTGCCTGACAACTTCAGCCATGTTCACCACAATAAGACAGGTAAAAGACATGTTTTTCAGTGCACAGTACAGTACAGTACAGAGATAGCCCGATTTTTCGGGCTATATGGTGTGAAGGGGTGACTGAATAGTCCGAAATCGCGATTAATCCGGCGGAAACAAAAAACAAGTACTGTTAGACTGATTTATTTACCGGTAAATGTACACTTAACGTAGCAGAAAGACCTTACCAAATCTTTGCATATGCATCCCGCTTGTTTCTGTATCTTTCTAGTTTCAGTTTGGTAAATTTCTTTATCTTGCTGAATAATTTCCTGTCTTTTATTATCGTCACGTTCCTGAAGCTGTACAGTTGCATAGTCCTGATACACATGTAGTTGTCTTGTCTGCTGTTGTGCCCACCGTTGGTAGGTTGTTGAACTATTTCACTTGGTATCCGACCAAATTATGTTCAGTGTATCAGGCAGTAAGCACAAAGGTTCCATATTCCAAAAGCAGTGAGCACTGCAGTAAACAACACCTGTGTATCAGGATTCATGAACATGACTGTACCTACGATTGTTTCCAGTCAGTGGAAGAAACTCAACATATTCAAGTGTGGATTTAGTTTCCCAACTTCCAAACTGGAGATGAAGTTAGGTTAAATTATTAGGTGCAGTTAAGCTAAGTTAGGCCAGGTTTGGTTAAGCAGTGAGATCAGAACAGTAACTTCCGCCATTACGTTAACTAACAACAAGAGTTGTCACACCAGCAGAACAGCTAAAAACAACGGGGAAACATATTTAACAAGAAGTGTTTATTTGCAAACCCAGAAATAATCAGAAAAACATAACAGAATATTAGGATGAACTGATTTGGTAAGGTGCTTTTACTGCTTACAGTAAAGCGTATGTTTAGCCCTCTCAATGGCAGTGAGTTCAGAAATTTGCGTCCTCCCATGGCAGGCCTTGGAACCATTTTTTCTAAGTTCTAAAATCAGTTTCTTTTTCTTACAGATGTGGTAAGACTCATCTGGTGCACTTTTTATTTTTTTTGTCCCTACACCCATCTTCTGATTTGCTACGAATTGTGAAAGAATAAAATTAGGGCGCGTGTTACATTAGCATTAAAACGTATTGACGAAAACATCTGGGATGAAGGGACCGCCTGGCTGTTTGGAATGGTACCTCAGGTTTGTATAACCATACCAGTGACCTTCGTTCCCTTCCCATAATTGTTTGCAGATTTTATAGCTCCCTAACTCAACGTCATTGACACCGGTGCAGTAATGCATTGTTCAAGGATGGCAGCTATGAAGGGGTTAATGGAAATACATAATTATTTGTATCAATACTGTCTCAAACATACACATAACAACGAACGAAGAATGAGCAGTAAACGTACACTCAGCTGTAAAGAGCAGAAATAACTGTATGCTCTGTTGGTCCGAAATGTGTTGGGAACCAAGACATTGAACAAAGAATGTGGGATGCTGACTTACGAGAAGACGTGAGACGAAAGTTTTTTTTTTTTTCTGACTAGTAAACATTTTTGCTCCATTTCATCCCCTAAAATTGTGAAACCTATAAATTTTTGTGTAAGCATACAGCCTGATGACCTTGCCAAGTCAATTTATATTCCACTAGTTTGTTTTCTGTATTTTTCTGCCTATTTTGATGGTGGTAAATTACCTTTCTCTCGCAGAAAGATTTCCTCCCTTATTATCATAATATTCCTTAAGCCTTACCTTCTATTGTTTTTGGGATAATGGAAGAAACTTACTCAAATTTAAGGGGCATGTTATATCGGCAAAGACATCTGAGAGGAAGTGACCGCCTGGCTGCTTGCGACAGTAGAGTAGGGTCGTGTATACATATCAGTGACCTTCGATCCCTTCCCATAATTGCTCACAATTTTTTTATAGCTTTTAACTCACCATCACGGACACCAGTACAGTAAAGCATCGTTCGAGGCCAACAACTATGAAGGGGTTAATGGAATACATTATTGTTTGCATCAGTACTCTCTCTTTCACACACACACTTAAGAACGAACAAAAGAATGAACATAATGTACACTTAACTGAAAGAGACAGAAATAACTATATGCTCTGCCAGTTTGAAATAGGAAGCACAATATCTAATGAAGAATGTGAAACTGAATGCTAACTTAAGAGAACACACGAAATGGTAGAGTCATTTTTTTCTGATTAGCAAACGTTTCTGTTCCATTTCGTCCCCTAAAATTGTGGAACCCATAAATTTTCGTTTAAGCATACAGCCTAAAGACTTTACCAGTTTAATTTATATTCCTCTAGTTTGTTTTCTGTATTATTCTACTTTGAATTTGGTAATAATTACCTTCTCTTGCTGAAAGATTTCCTCCTTTATCATCATCACGTTCTTTAGGCCGTACCTATGACTGCTTCCGGCATAATGGAAGAAACTCATTCAGCATAATATGAAGCGGATTTTAGTTAGAAGTGGATTTCGGTTCTGAATTCTCCAACTGGACCCTGGTTAGGATAGGTTAAATTATTAGGTAGTTAAGCAAGGTAAAGCTAGGTTAGGTTATCAGTCGCCTAGCCAAACTCCACCTTGCCATCCATGTGATCGAGTTGTGAGCAGGAGGTGTAGGTGAGGGGACAGACTCAAACTCGTTTACCCGTGCCTCGCTTGCTAGCAACCAGATGCTTCGTGTTTAAACCGGAGCTGTCGTACGAATAATTCTGTGTATTACTCTACCATGAACCATTCAGTCACAGCCCGGATATACCGAAGGCTGGATAATCCGAGCCTGGATAATCGAGCTTTAACTGTATTATCATACCATTTGATTAATGTAGTGAAAGTATAACACAGTACAATACTGCAATGGTGGTGAAAACCACTGATGCAATCCGGACTACTGTCTGATATATTGGAAAAAGTCCGGATTAGCAGAGGTAAGTCCGGATGTCGCCTTTATCGGAAAATCGCATATTTCGGACTGGCCTGAGCCCCAATTAGTCCGTTATAGTGAGGTCTTACTGTATAGGAATTTAGTCCGGTAGCTCCTCGAGTCCGATAAAAGCGAATTCCGGTCTATTGAAGTCCGTTATAACGAGGTTTTGCTGTATATGTATATTTATATATACATATATATATATATATATATATATATATATATTTATTTATAGTTAAATTGCCTAAGGCGCAGTTAATTGGTTCTGGACCGCACCCGCGCCATAGAAAACCACGTCATACAAATAACCAAACCTATGGGAAAAATGCCATTTGGTTCTTGACGTTTACCCAAAGTCCCCCTTTTCATTCCACTTTTCCCCATTTTTCCCCACTTTACACATGCGCAGGTTCAAATCCCCACTGGGACAGGGAAGAGTTTAAGGATTTGAAATTCATTAAATCAGGCTTTATTGATCTACCAGAGGACCCGCCGACATGTCGTAAAAATACCCCTGCTAATACCAGTGCACCAGTCCTGTATGAGACAGCCCTAGCATGTATTCAGTATGGATGGTGGTTGTTAGTGCCGAAGTGGTAACATGTAGAGGTGTATGGTATGTAGGAGGACTGCTGGGCCTTGATAGCAGGCTGTGAAGCCTATGCCCAGAGTTGGACACATAAAAAAAAAAATAATAATAATAATAAAGGGCTTTAAGGGCATAAAATACCGTATGTACCTAACTCCGACAACGACAATGGTACTTAAGTGGACGGGGTAGGGTTGGGAGGCGAGGACTAAGGTTCGCTCTCCGGCCCCCGGGGAAATTTGCCCACATGTTTCAAACCATGCCGCGCCTGCACCATAGGTATAGTTTATGCACGTAGTTTGTTTTTTGGGTTTGACACCTTGTCGTGTCATAGAAAATCGTGCCAAAGAAGCACGCACCATAGGCGACTCGACTGTATGTACACTCGACCCTCGATTTGGCGGACCCCTATTTCCCGGATATTGGATTTCCCGGACTTTGGCTGAGGCTGGACAATATTATCAAATGCCAGACAAATGCCCGTTCAAGTCCGGGAAATCTCACAAAAGTCCGGCCATTATTCTCTCATATAAAACTATAAGCATTCTGCTGCACAACAAAGTATAATTTTGGCAAGGTTTTGACTCGATAAAGGCCATTTGTAACACACACAAGAAGATATTTTCACAATTGAAATGTATCTTGGCCATCAACCTGCTTCATGCCACCAGTTCCAAACTCGTGGCAATATCCCATTTGCCTCTTACCTTTCTCAAATGCCACTATAGATAGTTTATTGCATAACACAGTAAAATTTATGGAAGACTTGGACACAATAAAATTCATAAGCAGTTAAAAAAATATATTTTCTTATGGACAAACTCAGTTGGACCCACTCCTAATCAACTTAGCTTACCGACTCAGTGAGACTGAATACTGAATCGGCGCTTTTCATTGGAAAATATTTTAATTCTTTTAGCCACATTGACTTATACACACCTAATTGTCTGAAATCTGCTAAAAAAAAAAAAAAAAAAGTGTACTTAATATAACTCAAATAAGAAATTAGGTTTCAGAGCTAAAATACGCAGATGGTTCCCCTTCAGTTCGTCAGTGTTTATATCTCAGTCAGCTAATCAGTGGTTGGCTAATGTTAGCAGATATTTCCCCTTTTAGATCGTCAGCAGACCTTGGCAGACATATATTTTGCAAAAATATTTATTTTGGGCACAAAAAAATGTATCTGCATTGTAATTCGATATTTATTACAAAACAAAAGTCCTTCAGGGTGAGCACGTTAGGCTAGAGGCAAAACAATTCAGCTAACTTTAAGAAATTTTCGCTCTGAATCCTGATTTTCTATTAATAATTAAATTAAGCACAAATTTTTGACTGAATTTCAAATAATTAAATGTGCAAACCTCTGTGGTGATAGATTAAAATAACCGATTCGGTCCAAGATCAATTGTGTGTTTACATCAGTCAGCTGTGAGAGTGGTTGGTTCACCTTCGTCAGTACACCTTGGCAGACTTCCGTTTTGCAAAAATATTTATTTTGAGTACAAAAAAATGTATTTGCATTGTAAATCGATATTTATTACAAAACAAAAGTCCTTCACTGTGAGTATGTTAGGCTAGAGGCAAAATAATTCTGCTAACTTTAAGAATTTTGACTGTGAATCCTGATTTTCTATTAATAATTAAGTTAAGCACAAATTTTTTATTGAATTTCAATTATTTGGTGTGCAAACCTATATGGTGATAAAGATTAAAATTGCCGATTTGATCCAAGATCGATTGTGTGTTTACATCAGTCAGCTGATGAGTGTGGCTGGTTCATCTCATGGTGTTCCCTTCCTTTTTCATTTTCCTCTTTTTTCCTCAGGTTTCTGATCTTCGTCTATCATACCTTCCACATTCTCGTCAACAACTGTCTAAACAACCATTCTTAGGGTTGTAGCTAGCAAATTACTTCTCTTGTGTCCGTTAGTATTTTTGTTATTGTCAGTATTATTATTTTATGTACTGTGTATGTTACTTTTGTGGTATAGGTAGCTTACATTCCAGAGGGCTCTAGAATATCAGAATAATTGCCGGACAATATTGGAGAATTCGGACAAAGTATGGTAATAGTCTGGGGAATGGTATGTGGGGCCCTACCAGGTGAGTAAACCAGATGAGTACTTTTGATATTTCCGGACTTTTGCTATCCCCAGACTGGCCTCCTCTCCTTTTAGTCCATGAAATCAAGGGTCAGGTGTCTATATATACAGTAATCCCTCCAAGATCCGACATAATAGAGCCATTGGCATTTTCGATCCTTGGTTTTGTCCAGGTCTTGGGCCTGAGGCATCTGGACTGGTACTTATGGTCTTTAACCGATCTAACTCAGAAAACCACCTACATAACTCCCAACCGGACATGCATGGCACCTATTTAAGAACCTATATCGGACCCTAAACGCACCAGTAAGGGCACAAAGCATGAAATAACTGAAAAGGAGCCAGTTAATGAATAACAGGAGATTATGAAAAACATTTACCAGTTGACAGCATAATGAACATCCTAACCATACATTACCCTCACCTTTTTCAGACCCTAAACTCACCAATAACATAAAGCATGAAATAAATGAAATGGAATCTGAAAACCAGGAATTGCAGGTGATTATGAATAATATTTACCAGTTGACAGCATAATGAACATCCTAACTGGACATTAACCTCACCTTTTTCGGACCCTAAACACACCATTAAGGTACATAAAGCATGAAATAAATGAAATGGAATAAGAAAATCAGGATTTGCAGGTGAGTATGAAAAATATTTACCAGTTGACAGCCTAATGAACATCCTAACCGGACATTAACCTCACGTTTTTCAGACCCTAAACACACCATTAAGGTACATAAAGCATGAAATAAATGAAATGGAATCAGAAAATAAGGATTTACAGGAGAGTATGAAAAATATTTACCAGTTTCCTGGGTACTTACAACACGTCCGTGGCTGTCGCGAGGAATAACCTGCCTCTCAGACTCTGACAGTGATGAAAGTCCTCTTGAAGCACTGCACTTTCACCTTGGCAGTCTGAATTCTAATTTCTTAACACTGCGCATTCTTTTCTCACTTGCGCTGCACTTAATCTCTCCAGCGTTTCACTTATTCCTTGGCACTGTGATTTTGCATCACTGCACTTTGTTTTTTTGCACAGTACAACACTGTAAATTCCCATGTGGTCTAGTGGCGAGTTTTTGCTGTTTATTCACTGTCCGAATCCCCCAGTAGGTACTGCAGGCGGCCGAGGGGTGTGTCACTGGGCCGTGGTGATGGACTACCTACTACAGAGGACTCTGAAGACAGCCGCAAACTCATGTCAAGTGGCGACTCCACCATGGCCGATGTGCTGGGCTGTGGCTCGGAGCTGGTAGGCCTGTCTTGGGGAGGCAGTGGTGTGGAGCCTGGGCTGGGCACAGCGGGGGTCATGGGCCTGTAAAAACTGTCATTGGATGATTGATGCAAGGAACGACAATTCTGGTGATTGATGATGCGCTGCCTGAAAGTCCGCACTTCCTCCACAAGTCCCAGGGGCCCCATCTCCCGATCACAGTGTGGGTGTTCGAGGTAGTCCAGGACAAACTCGACATGTTCTCGGAGTGCGCCCAGCTTGGGGATGGCTGGAGTAGTGGCACGCTGACAGGAGTCTGCATCATCGTCACTGTCCTCGTCAGAATCTTCAAGCTGGGTGCCCGTACTGGCAGCTGAAGATGTGATCTCGACATCACATGTGACCTGATACCCAGGATCTCCCTCGTCGTCATCCTGCCACTCACGCGTGTCGTCCACATCCACCTCGGCGCCCGCTACACGAAGACGTGCAAGGAAGTCATCCATGTCAAAACCTAGAAAGTAATGCACCATCTCGGCTCCGGAAAGCAGACGAGACCAAACACTTTCTAGAGTCTTGACAGGGACTTCCCTCCATGCACTCCCCAAGTTGTAGATGGCAGACTTGAAGTTGTTGTGGTGAAAATTTTCCAAAGTTCACTGGCCCCGCGTGTCCCATTCCTCCCTGCTCTCGTCCTTGTCCTCGAGGACAACCATCATTTCATCCAGGAACTTCCGACGATACAGCCCCTTTGTTGCCACGATCACTCCTTGGTCCATTGGCAGGATGAGAGCAGTCGAATTAGGTGGCAAAAACATGCACCTAATGCCGCCATTCTCAGCCACCAACTCCTCGTCAGACAGATGCGAAGGTGCATTGTCCAGAAGAAGAGCCTTTACCTGTTTGTGTGGGATTCCCGGAGTCTTTGTCTGATAATCAACGACCTCCTTGACGAAGTGCTGGTGAAGCCAGTTTTTGAAGATCTTGGTTGTTAACCAAGCTTTCAGAGAATGGTACCAAACGACAGGAAGGACATCCATCACCCCACGAAGGCACCAAGACTGTTTTGCGTGTACAGCAATAATGGGCCTGAGCCAGTGCATGCCGTTAGCATTGGCACAACACAAAGCAGAGATCCGTTCCTTGGAGAGCTTGTGGCCAGGTACACACTTCTCCGTTTCCTCAGCTAGAGTGTTCTTAGGCAGCGAGCGATAGAATTGGCCAGTTTCGTCAGCATTATAAACTTGACCAAGAGTGAGGCCCTCCCCATCGATCAAGCCCTTCACCTTCTGGCAAAATTCGTCTACTCCCTCTTCACTGGCATCCAGACCTTTGCCATGGGCCTTACGGTTGGGAAGTGCCGTAACTTGAACGCAAAGAGCCAACCCTTCGACGCCTTGAAGTCTGGAGAGTCTTGAAGCCTTGCGAACTTCTCGGCAGCAGCTTTCAGCTCCATACAACGCACCATCACACCAGCAGCACGTTGTTGCTGACAAATCAGCATGGAGCGGTCAACTTCTGCAAACCTGGGATGGTACTTAATCTTCCGCTGCATGTTCCGTTTGGTCTTGGAAGCGAAGTCAGCTCTGTACTGGGTGAGTTTGTCTTGGGACCTCTTGATATCAAACAAGGTAGAGCGGACCACGTTGATTTCTCGCACGATGCGGGACGTCGACCATCCTTGTCCACCTTCTCCAATATCTCCCACTTCTTCTCCAGAGTCAACACCACTTGTTTCCTCCTCTCAGGCGACAGGGTCATCATCACACACACGAAGAAGAGGCAGAAGAGGAGCAGCTTGGCCTGCAGCAGGTAGGGCACCACCACAAAAGCAAGCCTGTGGGAGGCCGTGATGAGGAGCGTGCTCTGACGACAATGATTGGGTGAGAAGTGGGGAGGAGGCAGGGGTGCTGTAGCTGACATTGGATGATTTATGCACATAAACACACGCACACCCAATTCTAACTTACGGGTAAAAAAATAAAAATCATATTTTTTTTTTTGGGGGGGGGGCGATGACCCAAGCCAAAAATGTTCGGGTCTTGGGGTGTCCGGGTCTTACAGGGATTACTGTATATAAATATTTCATCATTCATTCATTCATCATCCACTCCTACGTTGCCCCATGAGGAGCGTAGGAGCCCGGGGCTAGGCGAGGTGGTCCTGATATTAAGGTGAGAGTCACCTGCCCCACTCATCCCTGAGTGGCATTACATGAGCAGTGAACCCCAACTACCTCTTGGATATAAACCTTCACGGGCTCAATCCAATTGCAGCACTGTAATTACTCACTAAACCACCAGGTGCCAAAATTTGGTTATATGGTTACCACCCAGCTTAGTAAATGGTTTCCTTGTCTACAGGAAACCATTTGGCTTGTCACTCAGTGTAGAGTCACCTGTAGACAGAAGGAAGAGGCAAGAATGAAGGAAAGAGAGAAGAAGGAGTGTAAAGTCACCCATAGGTAGAAGGATGAGGATGGAGTGAAGGAAAGAAAGATAGAAGAAGATGGCACATATATATACAGTAAGACCTCACTATAACGGACTAATTGGGGCCCAGGCCAGTCCGAAATATGCGATTTTCCAATAAAAGCGATATCCGGACTTACCCCTGCTAATCCGGACTTTTTCCAATATATCAGACATTAGTCCGGATTGCATCAGTGGTTTTCACCACCATTGCAGTATTGTACTGTGTTATACCTTCACTGCATTAATCAAATGGTATAATAATACTGTACTGTGCACTGAAAAACATGTCTTTTACTTGTCTTATTGTGGTGAACATAGCTGAAGTTGTCAGGCAGTCCGGACTGCTTTCTGGCTATATCGGACTTTTTCCGATATACAGTAATCCCTCTAATATTCGGACGTCCAATACTCGGACATACTCACTATTTGGATATTGTGGGCTGCCCAACCCCCAAAATGCCAAAAAATTCGAAAAAATAAAAAAAAATTCGATTTTTCGGGACCGCGTCAGTTTGAATTTCCCACCCGCGCCGATCGCGTACACTCATGGTGTCTGTCTGTTGGTCACCATTACCCACTCAGTTACTGACTCATGAACACCTCCGACAATGGTGGCCATATTGATTGCTTTTGTGGTGATACCCTACCTCCTACAGTGCTTGATACTGCTCTTCACCTTCTTCATCATGTGTGTGATGATGGAATTTACTGTTATGTACAGTGCAGTGAAGTGATGTGATTCCAGTTATAAAAAAAAAAAAACGTGTAAAGTGTTGGTGATAAGTGCTGGTGATTCTCAATTGGAAAGGTGTGTCAGGTGCAAGGTCTTCCTGTCAGAGTCTGAGATGATAGAGTGAGTTATTACATCAGAGGACAGCTTCTTGTTCGTAAGTACCCTAACTTCATGCCTAACCTGTTTTCATCATGCTGTAAATGTGTTAAAAGATTACCAAAAATGTTAATCATAATTTCCTGCTTGCAATTTAATTTTCCCATGCATGGTTCTTAAGTAAAACAGCTAGAAAAAAGGTGGAAGATGTGAATTTCATGTCCGGTCCTAACCTAACCTAACC
>JAGKTI010028167.1:0-13028 GCA_018397915.1 Birgus latro | reverse complement strand
ACTATCTTAAAACGCTGTGAAGGAATTGTCTCCGAGTCTTCATGAAATAGCAGCTATGTGAATGGCCAGAAGTGATTTACTTTCGGTGGGGACTTGATAAAATGGAGGGAATGCCAGCCCCCCCATATCAAATTGCATTTTGGTCCATATCTCAATAACGGACCCATATATTTTCTTCAAATTTGGTTTGTGAGTAGCTTGTGATGCGCGATTAACATTCAGCCCCTGAATGCTTTCGTTCCATCATTTTTAATATGGACTGGCTTTTTGTGAAATTAGGTAACTGAATGCAGTAGAGGTTTGAAATTTGTTATCACCCGCCCATAGCAAGGCAAAGTGATTATGTTTTTGCCCGTCTGTGTGTGTGTGTGTGTGTGTGTGTGTGTGTGTGTGTGTGTGTGTTCTTACCTAATCGTTCTTACCTAATTGTATCTTCACAGCAATGAGTCTAGCTCAAACTGTCCCGTGTATTAAATAACTTTTATCATACATATCCTTAAATTTATGAATTGTTTTGGCACACAGTATTTCAGTCGGTAGTGCATTCCAATGATCAATTGCCCTATTTGGGAAACTGAATTTCCTTCTGTCTTTATCACCTCTCTTTTTATGTAGTTTTTTGCAGTGTCCTCTTGCTGATGCTTACCCATAGGTTTTATACTCATTTATGTCTACTTTCTCTTTTTCTGAGATACATTTATGTAGCATAATTATGTCTTTTTTTCCTTCTCTCCTGTAGTGTTGATGGACTCTAGTCTTTCTTGGTACCTTAGATCCCTTAAGCTTGATACCCATCTTGTAGTGGCCCTTTGTACTTTTCCATTCTTATCTATGTGTTTTTTAGATGAGGATTCCAGACTACTTATGCACACTCCAGGGTTGGTCTGATGAATGATGATATCATTCTCAACATGTCTTCATTTATCTATCTGAATGCTAGTCTCATATTAGAAAGCAGTGTATACATGTTCCATACCTTCTCACTGATGTGGTCAGCCAGAGAGAGTCTGTTATTGATAATCACTCCTGGGTTCTTCTCTCATTCTGGTACGTCTAGGGTTGAACTTCCTAACTTATAATCCACTTTTACCAAACTTAATTTCATAATACATGTCCACGTTGAATTCCATTTGTCATGTATTTTTCCATTCATGAATTTTATTTATTTCTTCTTGTAGCTTTCTGCAAGAGTCTGTGTTAGTAACTCTCCTTTTTATTTCTGCATCACCAGCAAACATGTTTAGATAGTTTTCATTGCCCAGTTTTACTATCTATACCATTTATATACACTAAAAACATAATTGCTGCCAGCACTGAGCCCTGTGGAACTCCATAGTCATATCTCTCCATGATAAGTAATTATCCCTTTGTACTGTTCTCATTTCCCTTTATCTACGGAAATCTTGCATCCAACAGTACAGGTTGTCTTGGATTCCTCCTTGTCGGTACAGAAGTCTTTGGTGCGGTACTCTGTCAAATGCTTTCTTGAAATCTAGATAGTTACTGTCCACCCATCCCTCTCATTTCTATAATGTCTCTGCAACTCTATCAAAGCACCTTAATAGATTAGTATAAATTTCCCGTTCTAAAACTGAACTGCCTTTCTGCTATCATATTGTGTTCTTCTACGTGGTTTACCTAAACTATTCTTATCAGCTTTCCTAGTATCTTACAACACTGGTCAGTGATACTGGTCGGTAGTGAGTGGATTCTATATATTCCCTTTCTTGAATAGGGGAGCAATGCTTACTTTCTTACAAATTTCAGGTAGTTTAGCTTGACCTACGGATTTGTTGAATATTAAATATACTGGTCTGCTTAACTCTTTTGCACATTCATGTAGCACCCAATATGAAATTTCATCAGGACCATTTGCATTTCGTTTGTCTGATTTACATAACACTTCTTGTACTTCTTTTTCTGATATTTGTATATCTGATAATATGTGTGGGCATGCATGTTCCATATCATCTCTCTCAAAATTATTTTCTTTTGTAAATCCTGATTGGAAATTTTTAATAGTGCTTCACAAATGTCTTTCTCTTGTGTATAGATGATCCCCTCATCAGTAATGGATTGTATTTTATCTTTAATTTTGGTTTTGCTTCGGATGTAACTGTAAAATAGCTTCGGTTGCTCAATACTTTAATTTATAATGTCTTCTTCAAACTGTCTTTGGGCTTCTCTCCTTATCGTTGCATAATCGTTTCTTGCTTGTTTACAGTTGTTATATGCCCTTTCACTATTGTGTCTTCTGTATCTATTCCACAACAGGTCTCTTTTTTCTTCTGAGTTTTTACATTCTGTATTTAATCATTTCTTATTTTCATTTCTGTTTGTTTGTGCTGTGGGATGTAATTTTGGACTCCTATATCATAAAACTGACAGAATTTTCTATGTACAACATTTAAATCTTGTCCTCTAAGCTCCTTTTCCCAGTCTGTTTCTAAGAAGTACGTCTTTAGGTCATGGTAGTGGCCATTTTTGTAGTGTTGGCTCTTTTTGTAACTCTCATTGCTATGAACTATTTCATATACAATCCTGAAGTTGCAGTTTAATACTGCATGGTCACTTTTGCCGAATGGAGGGTGATGCATTATTTTGTCAATATAATTTTCTTGCCCAGTAAATATAAAATCTAGTACTGATGGATCATCAAGTCCTCTTTTTCTGATGTTTTCCTTTACATGTTGTTTTAGGAAAAACTCCTGCACAAGATACAGGAGCTTGTGGTCTCAACATCTTTCATGGCTGCTTACATCTAGAGTATTCCAATCTTTATTTGTATTGAAATCTCCAATTAATATAATTCTTTCAGACTTCTCTTCCATTCTATGTTGTAATGCTCTTAAACTCTGAATTGTTCTCTTTGCCTGGTCTTCATATTCGCCTCTTTCCCAAGTGTTTGTTTTGGTTTGCATGTACAAATTTGCCATAGTCACCTTCCCTTTAGATGTATTAATCTCTACTGCAATCAGTTCTACTTGTGAGGGTATATCTAGTTCTATTTCTTTGACTTGAAGATTATTCATTGTTAATTCCTCATCTTTTTTTTTTTTAATTCCCATCTCTTCTCCATATACTGTATTCCTCAATGTTTAGGGTATCATTTGATATCCTTAGGGTTAATATTGTTTCAGTGTGGCAAATAATATGTGGTTCCTTTTCTTTGTTATGATCTTCCATCTCTAATAATTTAGATACCATTCCATCTACATTTGAGTACATCAACTTAGTCATTTTGTTTTAATGCTTACCATAGTTTGAGTCTACTACCTTCCTTCTTTTTATTCACTTCGGTAATGTACCACTTTCATACCTGTAATCCAATTACTTAATAAAAAAATTTATTCCTTTCTTCCTCTGATTTTTCCTCGTTCTTTTGTTTTGTTTCCTCCCTCTTCTCCTTTAGTGTTCCCAGTTCCTCTCCATTAAGGCATCTTTTTATCCATGCTTTTTTAAATTCGTCTTTTTCCAGGAGTTTGTCAGCCTTTTTAAATATTTCCTCAGCAGTGTTTGCACTCTGGAAGGTTACTTTCACGGGTATTGACTTACTTCTTTCATATTTCTTTAGCCTTTTGTTCTTTATATCTTTATCACAAATATCCTCTGACACATGCATCAGTGTGCTCATTATATTTTCTATCTCCTTTTTCTCCCCTGAGATTCTATTTTTCATTTCTTCTTCACCTATGCCACTGATTACTATAGATCTGTTAATCTCTACAGCTTCCCTGACTAGTTTTGGGTTGTTTTTTTATTATTTCTTTCACTTCCTTTTTTACGCTTTCTTCTGCTACCTTTGTATCTAAATCATTTTTGCTTTCACCTTATCAGCATACTTAGTTTGTACCTCATCTTTGTAATTTCTCGCCATTTCATTCATCTGTGTTATTATCTCTTCAGTATTACTACTTTGGTCTATCAGACTCCTTGCTTGCCTGATTTTCTTCGCATCATTTCTGAAATCATCAATAATTCTCTTATGGTTGACAACTGTACGTCCCATTTCACTAGCCTTCGTTCTCAGTGAATTTACCTCAGCTGATAAATCATTAATTGTTTGTTGCTTTTCTGTTTATTTCCTTTATTAATTCCTCATTTTTCCGGTTCTGTTTGCGTAGCTCATTCTTGATTTCATCGAGTTCCATTTGAAGAGGTCTCTCTAGTCTATTTACTTTTTCAACTAACTTATCGTTAGATTCCTTTTCAACCAGTTCTGGATAGAAGTCATCATCCTGTTTTTTACCTTTGTCTCTTCTTTTAGTACCTTCTAAAGGCATCTTTCCGAAGTATGAAGCCATCGTAATGAAATGATAATCTCTGCTTACAGTTGTTGCATCACTGCACTCGCCTTGGTGTTGTCTAGCTGATGTAATGAAATTCAGCACATTCCATGACACTAATTTATAGATGTTTACATACTTTAGACTACACTTTCCTTGCTGCTGCTTGTTTTACTATGTTGGATCATCACTTAAATTGGACTAAACAAATCTGACCCATTAACAGATACAATTACGTTTCCCCAGAGACGAGCTAAGTGATATACGTCCAACTCGTGTGTTCCTCCCCTGTGTGTGTATGTGTGTGTTTCGCCTGCCAAAATATATTTTGGCGGATGATTAGAATTTTGTTTTATTTAATATGGATTGTTTTTTTGTGAAATGAAGTTACTGGATTTCATACAGTTTTGTGAATTTCTTAAAATTTTTATTTGTATGTAGTTTGTACTTTAGCCAACAACATAATTTGGGGGGTGATTAGCACTGGGACCCCGAATGCTTTTGTTTCATTTTTTTCTTTATTTTCTGAGGATGTGAGACTAATAATTCTTGAAACGTCACGGATCTCTGACTAATAAAGATGGTAAATTCCATTGTGTTCTTCGAACACCTCTGCCACAATATTGTCTCCCCGTCGATGGATCTGTATCTGTATACAAATCGATGTATTATATGTGTGTCAGCTGATGTTGCTTTCAGAGTGTACTGATACTAACTGATGTCATGCCACAGACCCATAGTAAGACTGCATTCATGAAATTATCTGATATTTTGATTCACACTGTTTAAGTAAAATGCAAAACGTATTATCTCATGGTTTTGCAGTGCAAACGTTGCACACAAGATGGCAGGGGCCTCCAGTATATGGTGGCCTCGGCACTAAATCCGTCCCTTGCACGAAATATTATATAATGTCATAAAACATAAATAACCCATAGGAGTGTATTACAGCTTAGGACTGTACTCTGCTGCGGCGTAAGACCATAATTGTCTCAAATGGCAATGTAAGTTTCATTGCGGCTTTTTCTCATCGATTTATTCAGTAAATTATACCATCACATCTCTGGCGCGTTATTTAAATCCATTTAATATCGGCAGAGTTTACATCAATTATAACTTACACAAGAATATGCAGGTATACTCGTGATGTGCAGAATAAATCGCTAAGGAAGAAATGTTACGAAGAGTCTTGCACCATAACCAATATGGCCCATACCAGGTTCAACCACAGAACCCATACTATAATTTATTCAGTCTCATCTGAGAAGAGAAGAGAGTTAAGCTTTTGAAAGCTGGCAGATGACTGGTTGTCCGAGTGCATTCATTATTAGCAATGCATTTAAAATTATTACCCTCCACATGACAAAGTCAGAGAAGGGTACTGTTAATACTGGCGACCGTCTGTAGAGTTGGGCAGCTGACCAGGCGCAGAGATTTCGTTTCCAGAGCAAATCTCAGAAAGTAATAAATATAGAGTCATGAAATTTCAAATAGTTACGTACCTTTTGATAGGAAGAATACTGTCTTAAGTAGTTTTTTTTTATAATGGAAAAGTAAAAAAATAATTATTCTCAGAGATTTCAATGTGCCCTTCACAAGAGATCTTAACCCATCATGTCCTGGCCAATTTTTCGCCACTGACCCCCCCCCCGCCCCATCCCCGCCAATTTTGGAAAGAAAAATTGTCTCAAACCTCCGCTTTTGGTGAGAAACATCGAAAATTCATAGAGAAATCGCCCTCCTGAGCTTATTAATGTTGCTACAGGTGAGAGTCACCCTTATCTTTTCATGTTGTATGAGGGTACCTGGCTTCAAAGAAAACAAGCTATGGGAGGGATAACTAATTCAAGCCACTTTTAATTGCATATTTATTTATTTATTTGGTACGAATTTATGTGTAGTACAAGAGTATATTGATTTTCACACAATAATAAAAGCGATATAAGTGTTGTTCACTCACCAAACACATCAACATATGGCACCTTCCTTTATGACATTACCACCTCATCACTTATGTTTGTTTCTTCCTCTAGCTTGTTTATTTCTTTGTCCTCCCCCTCAGGAATCACTTTCATTGTGAATTTCGTCATTGGAGAGACCGTGGCATGACATGTCTTTACTGGCCAGGTCACTGCTAACAGGTGAATTGCCGAGAAAATGGCGTGTGGGGGGAAAGGGGGGGAAGGTTGGGCCAGGCAGTATCTCCACTTGAAAGCAGGTAGAGGAAGGTCGCCCACATATGCCTACCAAAAATCACCCGTCAAACTTGAAAAATGTGCAAATGACTGACTTTGCAATTGCATAACGTATGGGTCCATTGTTTGGTGTCACCATGATACAGCTTTGCGACGTACCCATACGTCATTGATACGTCTTGGGTTAAGGGGCCAGGTTATGTCTACCATGGATATACTACTGAAATTTTAATGTTTTATTGTCTGTGTTATACAGAGGGTGGGGTGGGAGAGTGAGGTCAGTTATGCACTTGGTTAGGTGTGCAGGGAGGTGGGGGATGTGTGCTTGGTCGGTTGGAGGGTTGCAACGATGATGATGATATTAATGATGATGGTACTTGAGATGATAATAGAGATTATGATGATGTTGGTAGTGCTGGTGATGATGATGATGATGATGATGACAGTGGTGGTGACAGTTAAGATGATGATGATGATGGTAGTGATAGTGTTCATTGAGATGATGATGGATGGTGGTGGTGGTTGAGATGATGATGATAATGATGTTAGTGGAGATGATAATGATATGATGATGATGATGATGATTAATGATGAAGGTAGTGATGATGGTTTATTGAGATGTTGATGATGATGACAGTAAAGGTGGTTGCGACAGTTGAGATAATGATTTTTTTCGGTCATCTTTTTAAGTTTTAACCCTTGTCCTCCGGGGGTTCCCCGCCATCGTCCACTCTTCCTCACAGGGAATTTCCAAGATTTTGGAAAAAATACCCTTACTTCAAACCCAAATATATGCCAAACTATAATAACTACAGAAAAAAACTAAAGGTACATTAGACTCACCAGCTCTTCCGCTTTCAAATGGAAGTATCCCGAGGTCTCCAGGTGGGGAGTAAGGATAGGTTAAAGATGACTGGTTTTCCATGTTTTGGCTGGTTAATTCGAGTGTGCACCACTGCCAGTGTCTTTGGACTTGCTGGTTAGCACTGGCAGCATTGACTGGAGTGTTGATTGTAACACTGCCCAGCCTCTCGGAATATTGCACTCATTCTTTCGACTTTTCCTTACCGTTGTAAGGATGAGTCATCACCCTGTCCATGTGGCTCCCCATAGGGTTTTCCTCCGTTTCATAGTGCCACTATTCCCCGTAGATGTGTGTGAGGCAAGATTAGCTCTTTATTTTCTTTACTCACTTCTTGCGCCAATTATAATAATTTCACTCTACTACGGTACGTATATTTGCACTTGACATCACGATTAAGAGTAATTGCACTTTGACAAGCAAATGCTGTGGCTGTTTCATGCAATATGGTTGAGAATGAGATAATTACTTGTACAGAAATTGTGAGTAATTTGTATTAATCAGTGGCATCATAATAATGTTACTAATGTTATGCACAACTTACATTTTTTGCACTTCACATCACAAATATGCTAATGCTTACAATTCACCATTATTTTCTGAGTAACGAGGGAAAAAATTTAGTTACAGCCAACCAGGTAATTTCTTCTCTCCCGTGCACTTTTGTTTTTCTTTCATTGTACTAGATAGGGTTACTCAAGGTATTTCCAATCATTGTTTCACAAATAACCATAAACAGTAACAGTTATTGCAATGCACTTGTCAAACGTATTATAAAACACATATTCCATAACACTTACTAGATACAGCTTATAATAACTTTCGCTTCACTTATGCAAAAAAAAAAAAAAACTTGTGCATATCTGTTTACTATTTACAATTTCCCACACACCTGGTCAGTCACTGGGCCCATTCCCCGGCGGTTAGGGCAGAAGTTTTATGGAGGTCGATGATGCATTCGGCCTTGCACATGGAAGAACAGAACTGGATGAGGAAGATAAGGAAGACATTACTCTATACTCTATAAGTGCCATGTACAGACTAAGCTGTG
Organism: Birgus latro; assembly: GCA_018397915.1. NCBI lineage: Eukaryota > Metazoa > Arthropoda > Malacostraca > Decapoda > Coenobitidae > Birgus > Birgus latro. The sequence continues at coordinate 4,634 of JAGKTI010028167.1, read as the reverse complement.
CGTCAGTGGGGTACCTTGGGGTGCCTACCTACCCTATGTTGTCATAGAAAATGGTAACAGGTTCAGAGGGTCGCAGGAAGATGCTTACAGCTAATCCCATCAACAGGTGGTGCTCTGCGCCCCAAATCAATGACGTTACAACATGTCAACTGGTGAGAAGGGGTTAATGTCTGTGTGTTTTTCGGGGGGAGGGGGGAGTGAGGGCTGTTATGTGCTTGCGTAGGTGTGCAGGGAGGTGGGGGGGTATGTGCTTGGTCAGATGGAGGGTGTCAACAGCACAGCATTGCTTATGTTTTTTTTTTTTTTAAGGGTTACATCGACCGTTTGACAATATGATTGACCATTTAAAATATTATAAACAGTTTTTTGCATATCCATCATCCATCATCCAATCCTATGTCGCCCCAGAAGGAGCATAGGAACCCGGGGCTAGGCAAGGTGGTCCTGACATTAAAAATGAGAGTGATCAGCCTCACCCATCCCTGAGTGGCATTATTTGAGCAATAAACCCCAACCACCCCTTGGTTATAAACCTTCACACGTTCAATCCGACTGAAACACCTTAATTACCCACTAAACCACCAGGCACCAAAATTTGGTTATATGGTTACCACCCAGCATAGTAAATTGTTTCCTGGTGTACAGGAAACCATTTGGCTTGTCACTCAGTGTAGAATTACCCACAGGCAGAAGGAAGAGGAAAAAATGAAAGAAAGACAGAAGAAGGAGTCACCCGTAGCAGAAGTACGAGGAAACAATGAAGGAAAGAAAGACAGAAGAGGATGGAAGGAAAGAATGATGGATAAGAGGAAAGGGCAGAAGCCTGAGAGCAGCACTACACTGAGTGCGTGGATGGTGAGCACCCCCACCTACCATTGATTTATTAAAAAACGAAGCCTTACAAAGTTGATCAGGAGACCTTGATACATGTAAAATTTTGAATTCTCAGGAAAAGCAAATCATGTTAGGGTTTTTGAGTACCTTGTTTTATTTATTTATTTATTTATTTATTTCATATTCAGGCAAATTAGCCCATATGTTACCATTCGGCGCAGGCTGCGTCCTTCCGCGAGCGAATATTTGGGATGCCGGCCTGGGCACCAAAGGCCACACACTGAGAGACTCCCCTCCCTCTGTCATCGTGCTATTCCCTCTCACTTGAGAGTTCATAAACTATTTATCCTCACACCCTTATTTATGCTACGATAATCGTTATTTATTTATTTATTTTTTTCACTGCAATCCTCAATAGGTGTACTTGCTTATAGGTGCTGTAAAAAAGATCACTCGAATGTAAATTATGTTTTGATTTATTTATTATTCAGTTTTTTTCAGTTGTTTCTCATAGAAATATTATTATTATGGTAAATGTTACTAATAAAAAGTTATAGAGAATTTATTTGGCTAAATTTTGGTGTATAAAGAATTACTGTATGTCAATTATGGCCAATTTTATGGAACGCGAAAGGAAATTATCTTATGCTCAAGCAAGGCTCATAGCACACTGACTGGGGCAGCAGTGTTGCCAGACTCTAAGATGGAAATTATCGTACAGGCTCTTCAAAATTATCTTTTTTTTTTTTTTTTTGGAATTATCGTACTTTATTAAATTCACTTTTTAAAAAGTATTATAATAATCTGATATGTTTTAAAATCATCGCCAATCCCTTGGTGTACTTACTGAAAACATACGCATTACAATTATCATCAGAACAGTAAATCTTGTAAGCTTCTGACGTATACTCAGGTGTATATACTGTATATATCACTTTGCTTTGTATCAGAATTAGGGCATGCTTTGAAAATCACATAATAATAATATTATAATAAAATCATATCCTTTTGAAATGCAGAGCCTCGACACACAGCGAAATACCGAAGCTCCCCATCAACCTTACCTGGGCAAGACACCCACCCCAGGAGGAGATACACAGGGAGCGGAAATGAGCGGCATGGGCTCCATACAAGACAGGTACACCTGCGTCTCTCCCACGCGCCCCTCTCATGCTCAGGTAACCCGCCGCCTAGGTTACAGTCATGGCGAATTACACCTCCACCGGACCAGACGTCGCCAGGTTCCGGGTGGGGCTACTCCTTTAGCCCCAGACAGCACCCCGGGGTCGGCCACCAACTGCCTACTTGCTGCTTCCCTCCCTCAGCCATACTGGGTGACGGCCACCTTACTGCACACGAGGAAGAGACGGACACTAGCCGCCCTCGCTCTAATTCCACAAAAGGAGGCATAGTGATGGCAACCTTGTTGCACTCACTCACACCGGGTGACGGCCACCTTGCCACACTAGGGAAGGAGACGGAGACCAGCTGCCCTCGCTCTAACTCCACAAAAGGAGGTATAGTGACGGCCATCTTGTCGCACTCACTCACACTGGGTGACGGCCACCTTGCCGCACACGGGGAGGAGACAGACACCAGCCGCCCTCGCTCTAACTCCACAAAAGGAAGTATAGTGATGGCTACATGGCCGCACTCTCACACAGGGTGACGGCCACCTTGCCGCACTCACTCACACCGGGTGACAGCCACCTTGCCGCACACGGGGAGGAGACGGACGCTAGCTGTCGTCGCTCTAACTCCACAAAAGGAGGAACGGTGATGGCCACCTTGCCACTCCACTAAAAGAACAAAAAGAAAGGGTCATGACAAGTGCCCTCCCTTTCTCTCCCCATAGGGACATCCTCCCCCTCGACCAGCAGTTGGAGAAGGCCTGGCAAGGACCCCCGGTGTCTGAAGTCTTAGCCCTGTCCCTCGACCCCTGGCGGTCCCAGCCCCTGTCGGACTCTGCCGCCCCGAGCTGCCAAAGCCCACACCTGATGGAGGCTTTGTGGTGAAACTGCAGCCCCAGGGCCAGCCAGGGCATCCCCAGGACCCCGGGGCGAGACCTCTTCACCAGCGGGGTAAGCGCAGGCAAGTGCGCCTACTCTCCCTGTTTGGGCCCAGCCCCTAGGCTGGGCACACCCCCTACCACAGCCCTCTAACCACTCCAGGACGAGACGACGATAGGTCGGCCTCCAGACGCAGGCCCCGGAAGCCCTGACAACCCTAGGGCCACCTGACGCATGGCGCTGACCTGGGACCTCCAGTGCCACTGGGCCTCATACTACATCAAGCCCCAGTCACACCCTCCTGTCGCCTAAGTCCTCTGGCCCTGTCTATTTGGGTGTGACATTATTTCCTTGTAAAGTGTGCCATACATATTGTAACAGCATTGTAATTTGTTGTAATATGTGTGTAAGGTTGTTGCCCTGAGCTCTATGCCCTGTTCCCACTGAATGCCTTAAAAGAGCCCAACCCGATCTAGAAAGAGAACCTCGCTCCAGGCTCCGTGTCCAAGGGACGAGAAGTCGCTCCCTTAAACACGCAGCATAACACCTTTATTACAAAAATTTTGCGAGGAAAAGAAATAGGCTTTGTGCCACTCTGGAAAAATCATTGACATGCAGCAGAATGAAGTCCATAGAACTTATATAATTCATAGAAATGTGCTTACTCTTGCAGATAATAACTCAATAAGCCCTTAATGATCCTCATCTGTCAAATTGTGGAACAACAGTGCATGATTAGCAATGCATGCCACAAAATTTTCTGCCATGCTAGCTTACAACCCAAAATTATCGTACAAACCATACGATAATAGAAAATGGTAACATACATCGTACCAGAGGCATCATTACCATACAAGTATGATAATTAACATGTGTGCCAACACTGTGGGGCAGTAGGGTGATGCACGGTGTGGAGTGGGTTTAGCATAGCGGGGGGAGACACAACGATGCCAGTAGTGCTTTGTTCTTGCCCAGAAATAATGCCATAACCAAATAAACAGGGGCCATTTCGTTCAACACAACTGGCATCAAATGGTAACAAGCGGTTGAAATTTGCGCAGATGCAGCCTGCATCAAATGGTAATGAGCAGTTGAAATGTCCGCAGATACAGCCTGATTCAAATGGTAATGAGTGCATGAAATTTGCACCGCACCCATAAACACTAAAGAGTTAAGGTAAATTACGTCATTAATGCAACATTCTGTATCACCTAACTTAGCAAAACATCGGAATTACAATGAAATGTGACATATTCCCTTAACCTGTCCCATCCTGACCGATTTCTAACCTCTGATATCCCCCAGTTCTGACCAATTTTGGATTTTTTTTTTGAGGGGGGGCTCAAACCTTCGCTTTTGGTAAGAAACATCGAGAATTCATGGAGAAATCGCCCTCCTGAGGCTATAAATGGTGCTACAGGTGATGAATCAGCCTTACATTTTCGCTCTTTCTCAGGGTACGTGGCTAAAGAAAACGAACTAGGGATGGGTTAACTAATTCAAGCCACTTTAAATTACATATTTATTTGGTACAAATTTATGTGTAGTTCAAGACTATTGGTTTTCACGCATTTATATAGGCAACAGAAGCATAGTTCAGTCACTAAACACATCCACATATGGCATCTTCCTTTATGACATTACCACCTGATCACTTCTGTTTGTTTCTTGCTCTAGCTTCTTTATTTCTTTGTCCTCCACCTCAGGAATCACTTTCACCGAGAATTTCGTCACTGGAGAGACTGTGGGGAAACATGTCTTTACTGGCCAGGTCACTGCTAACAGATGAAT
>JAGKTI010028166.1:0-13029 GCA_018397915.1 Birgus latro | reverse complement strand
TAAGACAGTAATCCATCGATTGCCCTACATAATAGAGCCAAAGGCATAACTGGAAACGGGCAATGACTGGATACGGAGCAATATCCCTGACTGTAACTATACCCTACTTATACCCAACCTGTATGTACAGTACCCCTCCTAATTTTGGCATTGTTCTGCGGTCTTTCAGCTGTTTTTAGACATCAAAACACACATTGCAATATAATCCTAAACAAAAGAAAAACAATGCATAAAAAAAACAACACACACTCTACCACTGTAGCACTGAGGCTGCGGTCTTTCAGCAGTATTTAGACATCAAAACGCACATAAGAATATCCAGTGTGATGCTAGACACTAAGGAAACAATGCATAAACATAAAAACACCCAAACTCTACCAATATGCACAGTACTCCTAATTTTAGCAGTGTTCTTCGGTCTTTCAGGAGAAATTCAGCATCAAAACTATCTATCTATCTATCTATTGCCAGACGCCTCAATCCCGAACGGGGTGGCCACAAACAAATCGCCTCCATGTCACTCTGTCCCCTGCCATTTCACTACCACGCTCCCAACTCACACCCCCCCTCTCTCATATACCTCTCCACTCCATCCCTCCATCTCATCCTCGGCCTCCCCCTCCCTCTCGCCCCCTCCACCTCACTCACATACACTCTCCTCGTCAATCTTTCACTCTCCATCCTCTCCACATGCCCAAACCACCTTAACGTGCTTCTCCTAACGCTTCCCATCACGTCCTCAAGCACACCACAACACTCCTTCACTTCCTCATTTGTTAGTCTGTCTCTCCATGTGAACACACATGGGAATATCCAGTGTAATGCTAGACACTAAGAAAACAGTGCATAAATAACAAAAATCCACAGTTATCCTGCCTATAATGTACAGTACCCCTCGTAATTTTGGCAGTGTTCTCCGCTCTTTCAGCTGTATCTAGACATCAAAACACGTGAGAATATCCAGTGTAATACTAGAGCAGCTAGACACAGAACACAATAACTAAAAAAAAAACAAAAAAAACAATGAAGATGATTGCTGTATTTTTAACCCTCTTGGGAATTCAAAAAGTTTCCAAGACAGCAAGAGTGATGCCTAAGTGATACAAAGAAAAAAATTTGGTCACTTTTCGGAAAACTACATAATTTTCTCCCTCAAAATAATCTGACAGAGCCACGTTGTAGACCATGTTATTCTAACTCTATTCCACTAAACACCTATTTTCGGAAATGTATATTTAACATAAAAATCATATAAAATTACCTTGGATCTCCCCTCAGTTTCAAACTTTCCTGTCGGTGTTTCTGCCCGTCACAGCAACTCCTGGGCGTGACGCCATGCCAGTACCACGCATGCTCGGACATCACAACCAATGAAACTAAAATCAGCCAAAAGGCGGACCAATCAAATCATTGATAGCGTTAGATTTTCAAGTTTCAAACAGTGCTCCCACTTTTAGGGATTTATCCCCAGATTTGGAACTTTTGAGTAATTTAGGGAATAATCTGGGGATTTCAAAAAATTTAGGGAATTCTAGGGATTTTGTTTAAATACCAGGGATTAGTTAGGGAATATGTCCATAGGCACTTAAACCGTACTGGCGCCGGTATAAAATACTACACTCAAACATTAACCCGCCCAGTCCCAACCGATTTTTTACCCAGCCTACCCCCAGATCCCAACTGATTTTCAACTTTTTTTTGGGGGGGGATCAAACCTCTGCTTTTGGTGAGAAACATCGAAAATTCATAGAGAAATCGCCCTCCTGAGGTTAAAAATGTTGATACAGGTGTCACTCAACCTTACATTTTCCTTCTTTTTCTGGGTACCTGGCTAAAGAAAACGAACTATGGAAGGGTTAACTAATTCAAGCCACTTTAAGTTACGTATTTATTTATTTATTTATTTGGTACGAATTTATGTGTAGTATAAGTCTATATTGGTTTTCAAACAATAATATAGGCGATAAAAGCATTGTTCACTCACCCAAAACCACAGTATATGGCACCTTCCTTTACGACATTACCACCTCATCACTTCTGTTTGTTTCTACCTCTAGCTTCTTTGTTTCTTTGTCCTCCACCTCAGGAATCACTTTCACTGTGAATTTCGTCATTGGAGAGACCATGGGGCAACATACCTTTACTGGCCAGGTTACTGCTAACAGGTGAATTGCCTAGTGTGAGGGGAGGGGGGGTTAGGTGGGGCCAGGCAGTATCCCCGCTTGACAGCAGGTAGAGGAAGGCCTCCCACATATGCCTACCAAAAATCACCCACGAATGTTGAAAAATGTGCACACAATGGGCCTTGCAATTGTGTGACGTACAATGTACGTCGGTGGGTCTGTCCGCGGAAAAAAGTAGCGATGTGCATCGTACGTCAGTGGGACTCGGCAGGTTAACTTTTCAAAAATCTCGCCTAACCAGTCAGCCATCCAGTGCCCACGTAGAAGGTACTCACTGGCTGACAGAACCCCACTCTCCGATTTGAAATCCCAGCCAGTGAAAACACAGGAGTCACAATGGATCCGTTATCAATGGCGACTTGCCCATCGGCTCACTTGCACTGAGTGCCCTCAGCTGAGCAGCTCGGCCTCATCGTCAGTGTTTTGAACTTGTGTGTGGGTCACGTGGTAAATGAGCTTAGCGTCTTTTCATTTTTTCATGATATTCTAAGCTCTAAGTAATAATGTAGTGCTGATGTCTCAGTTATGTTGCAGCCATGAATGATGAAGATGCAAATAGTGACATGAATATGAATAACGTCATGTCTGTGTATAATATACACTTCAAGGCTACAGCAGCTACAGTTCCAGCTTCAGGCAGGTCATTGATTTATTTAAATGAAATTAGTATGTACTAGTGCCTCAGTTTTTTAAGTAAACAGATTTCTAATGCAGCTGAGCATATTCATAAACCTTTTCTACTATTATGCAATGAAAAATCTGGTGAAAATTATTTGGGGAATTTAGACCAAATCTAGGGAAATCTTAGCAGCTGTCCTGGGGAAATATGGCAACAGTAAAGTGGGAGCCCTGGTTTCACACATCTCTTACTTTAGTCAGTTCCACGATGGCGTCCTCTTGTAGTGGGTGTGCTGTGACTGAATACAAGGCCACCACTTTTTTTTTTTTCAATAATTAGGAATGACAGGACCTTCATCGGTGGTACAAATTCAAAGAAGCAGAGGGCATGTGGGTTTAGGTTATCAGATTATTAAGGAACTTTACCCTTACACCTCATCCCTTCTGACGACATTTAAGGTAATGTTAGGTTAGGTTAATAATATGGAGGGGGGGTCTAGGGAGGTGAAGGCCTCCCAGTTAGGGTATATGGTTCAATCCATATCCTTGATTTTGAAACCAAAAAAAATTTTCTCTGGTCAATTTTAGTGTGATTTGAATGAATCTGACCTTCGTATTTTTCGGATTTCACACATTTTGGAGATAGGCTGGGGTAGGCCCATCTCCAAAACAAGTGACTTCCAACAAAAATGAAGGTCAAATTCATTCAAATCACACTAAAATTTACCAGAAAAAATACTTTTGATTTCCAAACGGAGAAGTGTAGTTTTCCAAAAACTGACCAAAAATTTATTTCAATTTCAGTATGCCCCCCCAGAAATCAGTTATTGTTATGCTACATGTTCAAAGTTCAACTCCTTGTCCTTTGATCATGAGCGATTGATTTGGGGCTCTTTTCTAGACCAGGTCAAGTGCATACAACTAGAGGAACAGGGCATAAAAACTGGTCAACCAACCTTACACGTATATTACCTTACATTCAACACAATACCAAACACAATATGAATATAATATTTACACAATACACTATACAGATTAAAGTCACAAGCAAGACTGGTGGGCTCTGGCTTGGGCTACTGAAGACGTGAGTTGCTTACAGGTGTCAGCCAGGTGTGGGAGGGGTCTTGTCAGGTGTGCCCTCTCGCAGGAGGCACAGGACCGCTGCCAGGGGCCGGGTCGTCCGGAGTGGGCTGCTGGGCACCGTGAAGAGTGGCCCCTCCCTAGTGGGGCCTCGGTGAGGAGTTTGGCCCTCAGGACTGGGGCTGAATAAGGTGAGCAGGTGTGCTTGTCTGTGCCCACTCCTGGAGGTGGATTGCCAGCCAATGGGGCTGGGGAGGTCACACCCCGGGGTCCTGGGGGTGCCCATGGCTGTTCGAGGGCTGCGGTCTCTCTTGGGCCAGGTTGCCGTCAGGTGCTGCCTGTGGCGTTCCTTCCTCCGGAAGTCCGACAATGGGGGATGTCATTGGGGCGTAGGCTGCAGGGCTCAAATCCCCAGACTCACGACGGGGCCTTGCCAGATCTCCTCCAGCAGCAACTCCTCCTGGGAACTGCCTCTCTGGGGAGAGAGAGGAAGGTGTCCTGCTTGGCCCCTGGAGGGGTGAGGCAAACAAGGGACATCCCCCGTAGGGGAAGTCACAGGGGTAGGGGATGAGGGACGTACTGTGGCCGTTCCCTCTCCGGTGCGGACAGTGGTCGTCACCACGGTTCCTCTAACCCCTGGGACAGCAGGTGAAGGGCATCCAGTGGCCGTCACCGCAGTCCTGCTCCCAGTGGAGGTTCCTCCTTGAGGGGCATCATAGGGGATAGTGGATGAGGGACATATGGTGGCCGTTCCCTCCCTGGCGCAGATGGTGGCCATCGCCATGGTTCTTCTAACCTTTGGGACAGCAGGTGAAGGGCATACGATGGCTGACCCTTCCCCAGTGCAGATGGTGGCCATCACCACGGTCCCAGTCCCTGTGGAGGTGGCAGACGAAGGACGGACGGTGGCCGATCCTTCCCCAGCGCAGACGGTGGCCATCGCCAAGGTTCTGCACTTCTCTGGGGTAACAACCAAGAGGCGTACGGTGGCCGTCGCTGAGGTTCTGAACTTCTCTGGGGTAGCAACTGAGAGGCGTATGGTGGCCGTCCTCTCCCCAACATGGATGGTGGCTGTTGTCACAGTGCTGCTCCCAAGAGTGGCTGCAGGTGAAGGGCATATGGTGGCCATCCCTTCCCCGGTGTGGACGGTGGCCGTCACCGCAGTCCAGCTGAAGAGTGGATGGTGGCCATCTCTTCCCTGATGCAGATGGTGGCTGTCGTTGTGGTGCTGTCTGGGGCTGTATCACTACAAGCCCCACCCCGATCCTGGCAAGTGCTGGCCCGGCTGGAGGCTAGTCTGCTGGGGCTGTGTTCCTGGGTGGTCTTGGTTGAGGATAAGAGGGGTGCAAGGTAGTGGGGTATGTAGGCCCGTCTGGCCCTGGGCCTCCATGCGCCCTATGCGCCTCCCTGTGGTCTCTTCCTGGGGTGGGTGTTTCTCCACCCTGTCCGTTGCCCCTCTGTGGGATGGGTGTCGCAACACCCCTCCCGTGGTCTCTCGTTGGAGTGGACATTTCAGTTATATTAGTAGAAATTGCATACCATCGTCTTTGCTGGTATTTATACTGTTACGTCCCTGTCCCACACTGCCACAGGCTTCAACAGCAGTAGTTTAGTATAGGAAGGACATTGCCCAGTGAGTTGTTCTTCAACTTCTTCCTATGGTCAGCCTTTCAATGTACTGTACACAAGACCAGCTCAGGTGCTGTAAATAAACAACTGGCTTCTTAAGTCTGCTGTCTTTATTTCCTAAATAATTACACATAATGCATGCTAACTTCACTTCACTTCACTGTTTTCACAAGTACTGGAGCTATACAATCTGCAATGACACTGAATGACAATGAAAACTCAAATGAACTGAAACTCCTCTAGTCCCTTCCCCATGCTTATATAAGTTTCCTGCATACTAGAATTATCTATCACATTCTCGGGGAAGCAACAGTTTCCAACTCGGAGACATCAAAAACATCTAGAGTTTTCTTACACTAAATAACACTCAAACAGAGATAAAATTACATAATTTAACAATAAATAAAACATTATAGAGAAAAAGCACAAAAATTAATGTACAACTTACAAAATACCTCCACTCACAAACAGTAGGCAAACTGCAACTCTGACGTGTCGGAAAAATTTGAGAATCATCGAGAACACTCCAGCATTACCTAACTGACAAATCCCGCTTCTCAGCACTATTTCCCCCCTAGTCCTTTTGTCATCCCAACAAAACTACGGTGTATACAAACATAATCCTTAATCCAAACTAAACATTTAAATTATACACAAAATAGGCCTTCAACTTATCAGGTCTTCTCCTAAGCCACTTCAGACAACACCCATGCTCCTCCACACAATCTACTCCTGGTATGACTTAGTCCTCTTCCTGATTCACTTTCTCCCTCGGGAAACTGTCACCATCCTCTTGTACTTCGCCTCCGTGGTCCTCTTCAACATCCTCGGCTGCAGGTGAGCACAATTCCACGGAGACGTCCCAGCAGTACTGTCCTGGCCCATGGCACTGCCAGAGACGATTTACATGTACCACCTTTAGGCAAGACTTCCTGCCTCCCCGAATCCAGTACGCTACGTCTGATAGGCAGCCCAACACAGCGTAAGGCCTATCCCATGGGCTCTGCAGCTCCAGTGACTGTACCTTCCTTCGCTGAGGATTGTATGACCAAACTTTGTCACCATCCTTGAAGCTCACCTCCCTTGCCTTGGCATCATACTTGCACTTCATCACTGCCTGAAAACTTTAGAGCTTCTCACACTTGATAATGTACCTCAGCCAGCCAGCCTTTCCTGAAGATGCTTCGCATACCTGGAGGTGTCTTCACCAGGTGGTCTTCCCACTGACAGGTCAATGGGTAAACAAAACTCATGGCCCAACATCAGTTTTGCAGGGGTGTAGCCAGTAGACTTGTGAAATGCAGACTTATATGCCATCAGCAGTGCAGGTAATTTCTGGCCCCATTCTGTTTGTCCCTATGCAGTACTTGGCCAGTTCTTGTCCCAGGGTCATGTTGAATTTCTCCACCATCCCATTTGACTGTGGCCTTAGTGGGTTCGTCTCAATTTTTTTGATCCCCAGTAACTTGCATCACTCACAGAACACAGCAGACTCGAAGTCCTGATCTGAATGTATCTCCTGTGGCATCCCAAAATGACAGAAGAACTGGTCAACCAACATCTGAGCAACAGTCGTAGCCTCTCGATCGGGGATAGCATAGGCTTCTGGCCACTTTGTGAAGTAGTCCATTGTGACACATGTACAGTATACTGGTCTCCTCTTTCAATGAGTGGCAGAGATCCAGCAATGTCCACCATGACTCTTTCCATTGGTGCACCCACTTGGTACAGCTGAAGAGGGGCACAACCACATTTCTTGGGTCCCTTCTTGGCACAGTATACATCACAGGCCCGACACTACTCTTCAATACCCTGCCACATGCCAGTCCAGTAGAACCTCTGTCACAGCCAACTTAGAGTTAGTGATCTGGTTATGGGACCCATCTCAGGTGGTTTTCTCCGGAACCACCAGTTGCCAGCACTTGCTGAGGCCATTGCGTGTCTTCCACAGACACTCTAGTAGTCTGTTGTTCAAAGGAAGAAGGACCCACTGGCTCCAGTAGCTCTTAGTCACAGGCTAAACCTGGAAACCTCTTCCCAAGAGGGTTGCACTGTACTCTGTTGCAGCCACTCTAGCACTGGTAGTAAATCTGCATCCTCTTCAGGTCTTCTTCAGCTGACACTGGCCCTGTCACTACAGTATGGTGGCATTTCTGGCTAAGATTCCCATTCCTACTATACTGCTTGCTGTATGTTCTTCCATCTTGTCACACACTATCAATCATGGTTCTCTTGCATTTCCTTAGTGGTAGGGCTTCTTGGGAAAAACTGGCTGGTTGTTACCTCTTGTCATCAGCCTTTACTTGTTTACCCTCATCCTTCTCGTCTTCTGCAGCCTTCTTATTGCTGTCCTTCTCATTTGGACAATCATAGCTAGTGTCCCACCTCACCACATGTCCAACAACCACTTGTTGCAATAATGGGTTTCCTTGCACTGTTCTGTTCCTGCTCCTTTTTCCATTTGTAACAATCCATCTTCCTGTGTCCTGGCTTCTTGCAGGACCAACAATCTTCTCTGATCTTCTCCTGTTCTCTCTTACACTTGCAGCAATCCACTTTCCGATGTCCTGGCATCTCACAATACCAGCAACTTCCTCTGATCTTCTCCATTTCACATACCTGCCCCTTTCTTGCCTTGAATCCTGCACTATAACTGCATGAAAAGTGGACGCACTGGACCTGACATTGGACTCAAATTCTAGAGCCCTGGCTAGTGCTTCTTGCATGCTTCTGGATTGTACCTGCTTCACTTGCACTTTCAACTCTGCACTATCAAGAGCATTGATGAACTGGTCCCTCAGAAGAATAGCCAGCAGGTTAGGTGCTGCTCCAGGGTATGCCTTATATGCCATGCTCTCCAGGTCATGAGCAAGCCGCTTTAGGAATTCGCCTTGAACCCATACACGGCTCTGGAAATTTTGCTCTGTAAACCTCAGTCTGGTACATGGTCCCGTACCTGCACTCCAGTACTTCTACTAAGGACTGATAGCTGTTCCTCTCCTTTACTGACACCTGGCCCAGAATTTCCATTGCAGCACACTTCAGGCTAGTAGCAAGCTGCACTACCTTCTGCCTATCATCTCAACCATTCTGATCAGCAAGTAACTTAAACTGCATACGGTAAGCTTCCCAAGATACTCTACAATCAAATTCCTGAGGTTTCTTTTTAATTGGACCCCCATTATAGCCATATACTTCTCTCGTTTGGGGCCTAAAAACTGGGACATCATAATTAAGTCCAGGACTTAAAACTTCTGCAGTCTGATTATTCAACCCTGTAATGCTACCTTTAGAGGCTTGGGATTCATCAAGATCCATCATACACTCTATTTTTTTCATGTGTTCTCTGTAAAATAACCTGAGGCTCACCAGTGCAAAATTTCTCTACAGCCTCAAGTCTCTCGCTAATTATCTTCACATGGTCAACTACATGTTTCAACTGGTCATCTACATGCTGTCTGCACTCCATCACTGTTCCCTCACTATTTTAATCTTCAACTGGCCATCTATTTGCTGTCTGCAATCCATCACATTATTGCTAACCTCATACATCTGCTGCCGTAGCTCAGTGTATATTTCCTCCCTTAATTGTTCCTGCTCATCCTCCATTTCCCCCATGAAAGGACGAAAGCAGAGAGTATTAATAAATGGAACTAAGTCGGATTGGGGATTAGTAACTAGCGGTGTACCACAGGGTTCAGTACTCAGTCCCTTATTATTTGTTATATATATAAATGATCTAGACTTAGGAATCACTAGCAGTATCAGCAAATTTGCCGACGATACAAAAATAGGGCATATCATTAACTCGACGGACGATTGCCATAACTTACAAAATGACCTCGATATATTATCCAGATGGTCTAAAACTTGGCAAATGGAATTTAACGTTGAAAAATGTAAAGTACTTAACGTAGGCAAGACCATTGGAGATACTAAATACAGCTTAGTAAACAAAGAAATTAGTAAATCGGAATGCGAGAGAGATCTAGGAGTCATGGTTAGTAACGACCTCAAACCAAGGCAGCAGTCTATTAATGCAAGAAATAAAGCAAATAGGGTCCTAGGATTTATTTCGAGAAGCGTGAGCAATAGGTCATCAAAAGTAATACTGCAAATTAGTAAGGCCACATTTAGACTACGCAGTACAATTTTGGTGTCCTTACTATAGAATGGATATTAACTCGTTAGAAAGTGTACAGAGAAGAATGACATGATGTTCGAAACCTGTCATACGAAGACAGACTGAAAAGACTAAATCTGCACTCATTAGAGAGACGTAGAGTAAGGGGAGACTTAATTGAGGTGTTTAAGTGGATGAACGGTATAAACAAGGGAGATATTAGCAAGGTACTTAAAGTGAGCATACAGGATAGACCTAGAAGTAATGGTTTCAAACTAGAAAAATTCCGTTTCAGTAAGGAAATAGGTAGAAATTGGTTTGGTAATAGAGTAGTAGATGAATGGAATAAGCTTCCTAGTAAAGTAGTTGCTGCCCCTTCCATTGTGAGTTTCAAGCATAGGCTAGATAAGCATATGACAAATAAGGGGTGGGTATAGAAAAAGAAAAAGAAAAAGAAAATGACAACTCGTCCTCCTCAGCCCAGCTTCTCATCTATACACCTTCTGCCTGCATGTCGAAGGTTTGACTCACTGCAACTTGTCTAATGATCCACACTCCTGACACCTATGTTACATCCACGTCCCACACTGCCACAGGCTCAAACACCAGTAGTTCAGTATAGGAAGGCCATTGCTAGTAAGCTGTTCTTCCTTGGTAAACCTTTCAGTACACTGCACACAGGATCAGCTATTCAGCTCAGGCATTGTAAATAAACACTGGCTTCTTAAGTTCGCTGTCTTTATTTTGTAAATTATAACACTTAATTCCTGCCAACTTCACTACACTTCTTTCACAAGTACTGGAGCTATACAATCTGCACTGACACTGAACTAAAATCAAACTGAACTGAAACTCCCCTAGTCCCTTCCCCATCCTTACATAAGCTTCCATATACTAGAATTATCTACTACAATCTCGAGGAAGCAAGTTACCAACTCGGACACATTCAAAACATCCAGTTTTCTTACACTACATACCCACTCCAAATTATTTAGCATACAGACTGAGATAAAATTACATAATTTAACAACCACATAAATAAAACATAATAGAGAAAAAGAACACAAAAATTAAAGTACAGCTTACAAACTACCTCCGCTCACAAATAGCAGGCAAACTCGCAACTCTGACACATATTTGAAAAATCTGAGAAATATTGGGAATACTCTAGCACTACCTAACTGGTGAATCCCACTTCTCAGCAATACTATAAGCTAAAACACACAAAAGTGATGAGCAGAAGTACAAAAAAGTTGTGAGAATAAACTTGTTGGTGAGTAAAAATTACCTTCAAATAAATCCCCAACATCCTAGTGCACAATTTTGACTGCACTGCGCAAGACTAAGCATATGTCTACATGCAGAATTTCATGAGCTTTCTCGTGACGTTTTCAGAATTTCAGGATAACCAATAATATTTGAGTAAATCGCATACAAACTGAAAAAAAAACTCACAGGTGGTGATGCAGGGACGGTGGGCAACACATGGGTGGGAAACGACTGAGGGAGAAGGAAGGAGGGCCGGGCAGCGGTAAGTATGGGGAAGGATAGAGGAGAGGGGGGGGGAAGCAAGGGGTTCCAGGTGACTTTCACCTATCGGTGAGGAGGTGGACGAGTGCTTTTGCTCTGC
Organism: Birgus latro; assembly: GCA_018397915.1. NCBI lineage: Eukaryota > Metazoa > Arthropoda > Malacostraca > Decapoda > Coenobitidae > Birgus > Birgus latro. The sequence goes on along the minus strand of JAGKTI010028166.1, from coordinate 1,766 downwards.
TGGTGGGTAAGGCTCTGTGTTACTCGTCCGAGGCCAGTACGTTCCCATTGATCTAGCCGATTGGGGGATTTCATGTATTCGGTTGGGAGCCGGATGGCCATTACAGCCCAGCGCGTGGAGAGATATGGCGGAGAGCTACCCAACAGACTTTTTAGACTTTCTAGGCCGGCTGATCACTGAAGCCAGAACTTTCATGTCCAGCTACGGACAAATAAATCCTGATACGGACCTAATATAGCCAAGGCCTAACGTCTGTATATTGAGCATGACCGGGTACGAAGAACCGAGTTGCCGGTCGAATTTTTTTAAAAGCAAGATGCTTGTATAGGTAAAAAAAAAAATACGCGGAAAATTACTGTCAACCATAAAAAAAAAAAAATGTGCATACATGAAAAAATAAGATAAAGTGGCTGAAAAATCACGTGACTCTGAAACGGCCTCTGATTGGTCGTGACGTCACTTCTCACACTGAGGCAGCATAGTTAAGTCTAGCCTACATCAGTGTGCTTATTTCTGACCTCCAAGAATGCCCATGACAAGAGGAATAATTGCTAGTGCTTCGTTCCAATGTGTAAGTGCACAGACAAAAGGGCACCACGGAAATTATTCCTCTGTGTACCAGCCAATGAGAAAATAAATGATAGCAGTGGTGGCTGGCTGCTCGTTGGAAGCTCCCAGTGCTGGAATGCATTCTTTACTGTAGTGAAAATATTTTTTTTTCACCATATAGGTTCATACACACCTAATTATCTGAAATTCGGTAAAAAAAAAAAAAACTGTGCTTAATTTAACTATTAATAGAAAATTAGGATTCAGATCGAGAACGTGCTACGGTTAGCGAGAATTTCTACTTTAGATTGCCAACACGCCTTGACAGACATTTGTTTTTGCACAAATAACGACTTTCAGTGCAAATAAATGTATCTGCATGTTAAATTAATATTTATACAAGGCAGAAGTCTGCCAAGGCAAGTTGCTGAGCCTAAGGAGACACACATGCTAACTTTATCGCGTTTCGGCTCTGAACCCAGATTTTTTTTTTTAAGAGCAGTTAAATTAAACCAAAAAATATAACCGGATTTCAGATAATTAGGTGTGTATGAACCTATATGGTGATAAAATCTATAACACCTTCCAATTAAATGTGCCGGTTCGGTGTTGATTCGGTAAATGACCGCCGATTCGGTATTTCGTCGCACCCTCCTGACGGTACGGTCATTACTATCAAGTTCGGTCACTCACCTCTTCTTTCCGAAGACTGATAATGAAGACGTCAAATATTAAACATTCATAAGCATAATACCAATATAAACTCATACAACTGATACTGTATGCCATACATTAAACACCTTCCACCTTGTGAGGTACAACCACCGCTCTGGAATGGTGTGGCTGTAAGCTACTTCCAGTCGACTTTACCGCAATTTACGTACCTAACAGGTAACATCCATTTAAACTATGAAAAGTATTCCTTCACAACATACCTGTAGGGTGTAGTTTGGATCTACGGTGGCCATGTCGGTAAATATCATGTCAACGATTATCGCTTTTACTGGTAAAGCCTCGTGTGATAGATACGAGCATCGTCCGCAGTGTGAATTCAGACGTCATCGCCAATATGGCGGCTGCTTCCCTCCATCCACAAAGAATTAAATTATCACGTCTTGATCAGTGCAACTGATGAATTAAAAAATACATATGCCGTAAGCTTTTAAGTACATGGCAGAGTGCACTTGCCATGTTTACCCAGAACTGGCAACACGTCT
>JAGKTI010028164.1:0-13029 GCA_018397915.1 Birgus latro | reverse complement strand
TTTCTCCTGATACTCTATCATTTTCTCTCTTTTATCCAACTCACTCATTTTCAAAACCTCCCTGCCACACCTAACTCTCCTAGCTCTCACCCATCTCTTACCTACTCTCAACTTTCCCTCCACCAGGTAGTGGTCAGACATACCTCCACCCTCCCCTCTCAAAACTCTCACATTCAACAATCTTCCTATTACATTCCTGGACACAACCACATAGTCCATCAATGCTCTGTCAACAACCCTTCCACCCTCCTGTCTCACCCATGTATACTTATAAATATCTTTCTTCTCAAACAAGGTATTCCCAATCACCATCTCTCACTCAACACACACACCTATCATTCGTTCCCCATTTTCATTTCTTCCAGGCACACCATGCATACTAACTACACCTTCAACTGCTACATTTCCCACTCTAGCATTCAGATCCCCCATCATTACAACATTCACATTCGCTTCAAAGCTCTTCAAACACTCATCATTCCAGAAAGACTCCTTCTCTTCTTCATCCCTTTCACTACCAGGCCCATCTGCACTCACAAATACCCACAACTCAAGTTCAAATTTCACTTTCACCCACATCAGTCTCGATGACACCTCCTTCCATTCAGTCACACACTGCTGCACTTCCGGGGTCACTAACAAGGCCACACCTTCTCTTGCCCTTCCTCTATTAACACCTGACAATCTTCCACTCACACTTCCAAACGTAGACTCACCTTTCCCTTTCATCTTTGTTTCACTCAAAGCTAACACATCCAACTTTCTTCTCACAAACATTCTCCTAATCTCCTCCATTTTAGCCTCAATCATACTACATCCACGCACATTCATAGACCCAACCTTCAGGGTACAGTGATAACTCGATCCCCCATCCCTTTCTCTGGCCTGTCTCTTTTTAGGAACTAAAAAACAGAGGAGGGGGTCCCTAGTCCCCTCACCCCGCCCCTTTTAGTCGCCTTATACGACACGCAAGGAATACGGTGGCGGAATTCTTCCTAACACAATCTGGCCGCAGAGTAGTAGTACCACTCCATAGTGCGGCCAGATTATGTCCCTCCCGCCTTGTAAGCAGTTGGGGGGGGGGAACAGGGAAGTGAGAATGATTATGAAAAAGTTACAGCATGACAGTATTGTGATACCAACTCTAATGTACGGAAGTGAAGTTTGGACCTTGTTGGAGGGACAGAAGTCAAGAGTGAGAGCAGTGGAAATGAGTTATTTGAGAGGAGCATGTGGAGTCACATGGAGAGACAGACCGACAAATGAGGAAGTGAAGGTACGTTGTGATGTGGATGTGATAGGAAGCGTTAGGAGAAACACACAGAGGCGGTTTCGCCATGTGGAGATGATAGAGAGTGAAAGACTGATGAGTAGAGTGTATGTGAATGAGGTGGAGGGGGGGAGAGGGAGGGGGAGGCCAAGGATGAGATGGAGCGATGGAGTGGAGAGGTATATGAGAGCGGGGGGTGTGAGCTGGGAGCAGGGCAGTAAAATGGCTGGAGACAGGGTGACATGAAGGCGATTTGTTTGTGGCCACCTCCTACGGAATTAAGGCGTCTGGCAATAGGTAGATAGATTATTGAAACACAAAATTTTGAATGAACTTCCGATAATTAGGTGTGTTTGAACCTATATGGTCATAAAAATGATATTTTCCAATAAAAAGTGCCTATTCGATGGTGCCGATTCGGTGTATGGTTGCTGATTCGGTATTTCGTCACACTCCAAACATTACCCCACCAAACAAATTTTCACTACTATTATCCATTCACTGACTCTGATTGCATTCATGACATATTCCATCCATTTCTCCTGAACCAACACACTCACACCATCATATCCATCTGCCGCATCCCGTCAAAACAACTTGTAACGAGAATCTCTCCCGCACCGGCAAGCACCAAGTCCGAAGCCGGGGCTGCCCCTCAAACTGAACATTCTAACAAAATTCACCAGCCCCTTTCTGCCAACACTGCCCCTGCTTTTTAAGAGTTGATGACAGGGATGACCACAACTTTAGATACCCTCACAAAAGCCATTGAGCCCAATCAACCATAATAACCAACTACACGACAGAAATCGGCAACTCAGATCCAAAACCAACCTCAGTCCTGCCTACCTCAGAATACTCAGATCCAGATGTTTCCCTGTCTAAGCACTGTCAAAGCCCACTAGAAAGTGCCCTGTTAGGCAATTTTCAAGGCTTGTACCCAAAGTGTAACCATAGCAAGGTACCATTCCTCTCAGAACTATCCAGAGTGGAAAAGCATGCCTTTATTGCCTTAACAGAATCACATCTCTCTAAAGAATTATATGATGCTGAGATACAATTAGAAAATTACATCCCAATCAAAACTGAGAGGATTGGGCGAAGTCATGGGGGTGTCATAACTTATATAAGAAATGATTTGGTCCTAACTGTTGATACTTTGCTCTCATTCTCGAACGGGCAAGTTGAAATAAATATTATTCATATCAAGGATGATGGAAGGGTAGTGGTGAACTGTGAGGATATTAAAGATGCATGGAGAGAGCATTATAGCCGGTTGTTGAATGAGGAGTTTGATTGGGATAGGAAAGGTTTTGAGCCAGCAGATCCAGTGTTTGGCCCTTGGCCTTTGATTGACGCTGCTACTGTGAGTGAGGCAATAGGCAGGATACGGGTGGGGAAGCCGGCAGGTGTGTCTGGGTTGACTGCCGAAATGTTGAAGGCCTCAGGAGATACTGGGGTGAGGTTAGTCACTGACCTGATAAACATGATTATATATGAGTGTGTTGTCCCAGATGATTGGCTGAAGAGTGTAATTGTAAATGTGTACAAGGGGAAGGGTGATGCCCTGGAAAAAGGAAATTACAGAGGTATAAAGCTTTTAGATCAGATAATGAAAGTAATGGAGAGAGTTCTAGAAGGTATGATTAGAGAAAGAGTGAATATCGATGAGATGCAGTTTGGGTTTAAGCCAGGCAGGGGGACCACTGATGCCATATTCATTGTTCGACAGCTTGAGGAAAAATATATTGGAAAGAAAAGGGAATTGTATTTTGTTTTTGTTGATTTGGAAAAGGCCTTTGACGGAGTCCTTGGAGAGGTGGTGAAGTGGGCAATGAAAAAGCTAAGGTTGGAAGAGTGGCTGGCTAGGGTGGTTATGACCATGTACGTGGGTGCTTGCACCCAGGTAAGAGTGAATGAGTTTTGAGTGATGAGTTTTCCGTCAATGTTGGTGTGCATCAGGGGTCAGTTTTGAGTCTCTTGTTGTTTATCATGGTGCTTGAAGCCCTCTCACATGACTTCAGAGTTGGACTCCCATGGGAGATGTTGTATGCTGATGATTTGGTGTTGATTGCAGAGAATGAAAAGGAGGCGGAGGAAAGATTTAAGAAGTGGAGAGATGGTATGGGGCACAAGGGCTTAAGGGTAAATGCAGATAAAACAAAAGTGATGATATCTAATGTAGGTGGCGGTACAATCAGAGGAGAGGGAGAGTGGCCATGTGAAGTTTGTCACAAGGGCGTGGGAAGTAATTCCATCTTGTGTAGTGTTTGTGATAAATGGGTGCACAAGAGATGTAGTGGTATTAGAAGTAGACTGATAGATAATGCTGATTTCATGTGTGCGGCGTGTCGGGGAGAGCAGGTGGAGATTGTTAAGCATGAAAAGATTGAACTTGCTGGTGAGTCTCTTGAGTGTGTGGAGGAGTTTTGTTATTTGGGAGACATGTTATGTGCCGGAGGTAGGGCTGGAGTTAGCTCGGTTGCCATGATGAGAAGTGGTTGGAAGAAGTTCAGGGAGCTGTTGCCTCTCCTGACATTGAGAGGACTCTCCTTACGTGCTAAGGGATCTTTGTATGCAGCATGTGTTAGGAGTGTGATGCTGTATGGTAGTGAGACCTGGGCAGTAAAGGAAGAGGATATTCGCAGGTTTAAACGTACAGAAATGACAATGATTAGGTGGATGTGCAGTGCGTCCCTGTGCGCAAGGCCTGGGGGGGCTGAGTTTACGATGGAAGAGTTGAGAGGTAGGATGGGACTGGAGTGTATTGGTGTTGTGATGAGGAGAGGTAGGCTGAGGTGGTTTGGACATGTGGAGAGGATGGGGGATGATAATTGGGTACAGAGGGTGAGGTGTTAATACTGGGGGAGGGGTAGACCGTGAAAGACATGGGACGAGATAATTAAGTGAGACTTAAGGGTTAAGGGACTGAACGGGGAGGCTGCAAAAGATCGAGCAGCATGGAGAGCCGCCATTAGGTGACCAAGGCCGACGCATGCAAGCATGTTGGAGCCTTCAAAAACTAAACGAAACGAAACGAAGGGAATAGCCATAGTCTTGGTCAATATATGCCGTCCTCCAAACTGCATCAAGGAAAACTTCCAGACTACAACAAGAGCAGTAGAAATGACACTTGAGTCCTTCTTGGCACCAGTGCAAGACATAATTATAATGGAAACTTAAACTTCTCCATAATACAATGGCCATCAGGAAAAATAACAGGGGGCACACATAATGAACAGGAGCAAGCAAATGATCTAATAAACCTTGCAGACAAATACTTCCCCTCCCAAGTCACGGAGAAGGTCACAAGAGATAAAAATATATTAGATCTAGTATTTACAAGTAACCACGATCTAATATGTGGCTACCAGTTAGAAAAAAACTATCATCTCAGACCACAATCTCATCCAAATGAGAACGCACTGCAGAAAAGAAGGAAAATAACTGAAGCAGAAATAAATTCTCAAGACCTAAGTGCCCTAAACTTCTTTCATGACAATACTGAATGGGCATTGGGACCTGGCCCTGGAAAACAAAGATGCTAATGGTATACCAGAGACATTCCTATCTACACTCCACCAAGTATGCAAGAACTGGATACCACCAAAGAAGACATCTGGATCATCTAGAACAAAAGCCATACCACGGACTAGAAAAATACTCATGCGAAAAAGGGTATCTGTACGAAAACAACACAACAACCAATGTCCAAAGAAAAGCAAAAGTAGAACTAAAAATCACAGAAATTGAGAGAAGACTAAAAGACACTTATGATGATCAACGAAGGAGGGAAGAATCCAAGGCTGTGACAAAAATCAAGAGTAATCCCAAGTATTTCTTCTCATATACAAAAAGGTACTCCAGAACTAAATCTCAAATCGGGCCTCTGCTGTCAGAAGAGGGTGACCTGGCGATGGACCACATGAACTTTACCACATTCTTGCTAATCAATATGATGCAGTCTACAGTAAACCCGACAACACAAAGATCATCCATAACCCACAACTTTTCTTCAGGACTGACCCAGACTGACTTTAGCTTCAGTGAGGAGGATGTTATCAAGGCAACTGATAACAGTCAAGCTCAGAACCAGGTCTGGATTGATGGAGTCCAAGTAGTATTACTAAAGAAATGCAAAGACGCTCTTGCACGACCCTTATATCTTTTCTGGCGCAGATCGCTGGACACAGGGAAAATACCCAAAGAACTGAAAAGAGCCACAGTAACACCAATACACAAAGGGGGAGAAAGGGGCCTTTCCAAAGCTATCATCCAGTGGTCTTAACATCCCACATAATCAAAATACTTAAAAAGATTGTAAGGAATCATATTGCTGATTACCTAGAGGACCAAAAACTAATGAACAAAAGTCAATATGGTTTTCGTAAAGGGAAGTCATGTCTCTCTCAGCTATTACAACATCATGATCACCTACTAAATCATCTGGCGGCTGGCAATAATATGGATGTGGTATTCCTTGATTTTGACAAGGTTGATCATGGAATACTCCTCCACAAGCTGAGAACCCTGGGAATCTCTGGTAATCTTGGCATCTGGCTGCATGACTTCTTGTCCTCCAGAAGCCAGACTGTCAAAGCAAATGGAGCAGCATCCTCAGAAAGACTAGTTGTTAGCAGAGTACCGCAGGGGCTCAGTACTGGGGCCACTTCATTTCCTCTTACTAATGATTGAGATTGATGAAGAGATTCAACACTATACACTCTGCTGTTGATACAAACATTAGTAAAAATGTCAAATCACTAGAGGATGTGAAGGAACTACAAGAGAATCTGAATCCTGCATATAGCTGGGCAAGGAAAAACAGTATGGTCTTTAACAACTATAAGTTTGAGCTACTAAGATGTGGTTCCTTAGGAAATCTAAAAAGCCCAACAGATATCTGCACTGAAGATGGACAAGCCATAAGTACAAGCAGTGAGGTTAAATGCCTGGGAGTTTTTCTTAGTGAAGATGGCAGATTTCAGTGCCACATTCAGGAAACAGTATAGAAAGCAAACAAAGTAGCTGGATAGATACCAAGAACTTTCTGTACAAGAGAAGAGGAATGCCTTGTGACCCTATGGAAAGCTCTTGTCCAGCCTATGTTAGACTACTGCAGCCAGCTCTGGTCACAACATAAGGTCGCGAACATTCAAGTCCTAGAATCTGTCCAGCGTCTCATCACACGCCAGATCAGGGAAATGAAATCACTTGATTACTGGAACAGGCTAAAATCCCTGAAAATGTACTCTTAACAAAGAAGAGTGAATCTTTCCATTTGAAGGTTGGATTGAAACAAGGATGTGTCATGTCTCCATGGTTGTTCAATCTGTATATGGATGGGGTTATAAAAGAGATACAAGGTCGGGCAGTGGATGTTGGAGCGGCCCTAGTGAGAGAGGGGAGTGTTTGTAAACTCCCTGTACTGTTGTTTGCAGATGATACTGTGTTGTTGAGTGAAGACGAAGGGGAGCTACAAGGCTTGGTAGATGAGTTTGGGAGAGTGTGTAAGAAACGGAATCTAAAGGTGAATGTGGGGAAGAGTAAAGTGATGATCTTCGAGAGCAGTGAAGCCAGTGAATGTACAGTGAGATTGGATGAGAAGGATATGGAGAATGTGAGTGAATTTAAGTACTTGGGCAGTGTGATGAGTAAGGATGGAAGTCTGGAGGGTGAAGTGCTCGAAAGGGTGCAGCAGGGAAGGAAGGTTGCTGGTTCGTTGAAAGCAGTGATAAGAAACAGGGAGGTGAGCATGGAAGTGAAAAAGTTGTTACATGACAGTATTGTGATACCAACTCTGACATATGGAAGTGAAGCTTGGACCCTGTTGGAAGGACAGAAGTCAAGAGTGAGAGCAGTGGAAATGAGTTATTTGAGAGGAGCATGTGGAGTCACATGGAGAGACAGACTAACAAATGAGGAAGTGAAGGAGCGTTGTGGTGTGGTTGAGGACGTGATGGGAAGCGTTAGGAGAAACACGTTAAGGTGGTTTGGGCATGTGGAGAGGATGGAGAGTGAAAGATTGACGAGGAGAGTGTATGTGAGTGAGGTGGAGGGGGCGAGAGGGAGGGGGAGGTCGAGGATGAGATGGAGGGATGGAGTGGAGAGGTATATGAGAGAGGGGGGTGTGAGTTGGGAGCGTGGTAGTGAAATGGCAGGGGACAGAGTGACATGGAGGCGATTTGTTTGTGGCCGCCCCGTTCGGGATCAGGGCGTCTGGCAATAGATAGATAGATAGAACAAAGAAGGAGAGAGAGAGACATATCGTCATTTATGTCTGGAAGATCCTGGAGGGACTAGCTCCAAATCCATCAGCATCAACAGGAATAGTTCTATATGCAAGTGACCGTGCTGGATGGCACTGTGCAAGAAGAGCACTACCCAGCCAGGCACCACACAAGATTAAAACCATCTTAGGATACAGTTTCAACAAAAATGGACCAAAAACCTTTAACAGTCTCCCCAAAGAACTGAGAGACAAAACGGGGTAGAGGTCTTCAAGAGAGTTCTGGACAGATTCCTGACGGCGATACCAGAAAAAACCTCCTGTCCCGGGTTACACCCATCTCTGCAGGACTCTATCCCGGACCAGCTGGACCTCAAACGAAGGGACTCAGGACTGGGGCCTAGCGGTAGACCACCACGACTGTGAGGCCTCGGCCTCTAGACTTCTTCAAGTACAGTAATTCAAGTAAGTAATCATTCTGGCTGATCCTCCCCTATATACCTGGCTTCTTGCACACATCCCACATCCATCCACCTCCTACTCAATGCTTTAAATACTTCCCCCGCTCTACCCCTTAAACTTCCTACATTCCACGGCGCCACTCTGATTCTCTTGGGTGATTTAGATTTTTACTATGTCTCCCACATACTGTATACTGCACTAATGAAGCACCAGTTTCACCTCTGAACATACCACTTGGCGGAGGCTACATTTTGGAGCTCGGAATATGCTTTTATATGCTTTATGTCCTAGTATTTAAAGCTTTATATTGTCACCTGTATTAATATAAGATCGATGATTTCTGCTTGATGCAGTACCCCGGGTATGGCCACCTTCTTCCAAAATACTTTTCCAGTCTTCATTCTGGAACAGCTCCGTGCTGTTACTGGTGTTATTAGCTATAAGCTTTAGCCTGGATAATTTCTGCTTTCTGTAGTTATAACAGTTTCTGTTCTCCGAGACATTCCTTTTTTTTTATTATTTATGATGGTTACATACAAATATTTTTTAGCTTCAGATGCTTTGATGCAAATAAAAACATTTCTTCCACTAAATTGCAGGAGGGCTCCCATTAACAAAAAATAAATAGATACTATAAGCTTTTACGACGATTATATTTCATAATTGTATGATTCATATGTCACCGAAATTCTGAGGAAATAACAATTATAATGCACGTTACGAGTAGTAAGAGGATCATCAGGATCTGTTCATATTATTTCCCCAGAGACATCAGTCACTGGACGAAATAGTTAAGATCCCTTTCTGCACTAGTCATCCTCGATCTTTTTTTCTTTTTTTTTCCCCGATTTCTCTCATGAACGTTCACAGAAGATGATTAATTATAGATAATCTATAAGAAAGGTGTGAATAAGATAAATTTCGGTTTATATAAAAGTAGTAATTCAGCGCTGTATTACTGAATATTAAGAATAGAAAACATTGGAACTGATTTGTTCTTGATTTGCTGTTAACGCCTGTTGATTGTTTTAGTTATGAAAGGAAAATAATCCTTTTTTTTTCGTTGAATATGTATTTAATATATATCATTGATTTGATTTGATTAATTTATTACGCCCAAAGGCGACAAACCTATTACAGTGCCATGTGGGCATATGTGAGGTGAGTACAAGGGAACTTGTGCCACGCAGGATACGCTGTCTAGCTAAAACAAATTAACACCCACCAAAGTGTGGATGACGCATGAGAATAACATCTAGATTATCATCATCCAATAAATGTTTACAAGTGTCCACTAATGTGAGTCCGTGTGGTATTAAATCAGAGACAAGTGGACATTGCAGGCAATAGTGGTCAAGGGTGTTGGCATTGGGTGCGTCACACAGCTTACAGGAGGAGAAACGAGGTGCATTGTCCACCCCAGCCACTTGCCACACAGGTCGGTATCCCAGTCTGAGGCGGGCACACACCACGTTATGTCGACGAACCATAAGACCACTACGACGATATCTATGGGGCCGATGTAGACAGTGGTCATAATGTTGGATAGACACACTGTGAGTCCTCTCAGCATTTCTACGGTGGAGAATAGGGGAGCGGGCTGCTCTGCGTATTATCTGCTTGTAGCAAATGGGGAAGACATTAGTAGCATCCACAGCAGGCAGATCCAGTCCGCAGGCAGTCCTTGCAATGAGGTCAGTGGTGTTGTTAGCTGCAAGACCAATATGAGAAGGAATCCACAGAAAGTGCACCACCAGCGAACGATCGCGGCAGTGGCCAATTGACGGAGTATCTGCATAACTATGTGTTGATATGCAGGCCTGGGAGAGGAGAGGGCAAGGAGGGCCGACTGTGAGTCACAGATGATCAAGGAGCTGTTGTTCGTCCGTACTAATAAAGTAACTGCATTGCAGAGTCCATGTAGTTTGCAATATGTAGAGCTCGATGAGGCACGCTTGTACTGTGGGTCCAGGCTTGTGGAGAAGGGGATTGCCAGGAACTTTCAGGAGGACATGGAGGACAGAAAAAGTGATCCCATCATCACCTGAAGCCGTTACCCTACCCCTGACGAGGGCCCGTCGCAATTCATCATCAGTTATAGCCACACCATCCTCATCGTCTGTCCTCAGTAAAGCGGCGGTGAGACGGAGTGCACGAACGTTTTTCTTGGTGGAGAGTGCGTCTTGTATGTGTGCAGGAAGGGTGCAAGCCCGTGACTGTGCAGACCAGGCGTCTACAAGATCCTGTGCGTACTGTGCTGGACTGTGGTGGAGGACACTAAGGGGCTTCTTAACAACCTTGTTTATAAGGTGCCACATGGAACCAACAGTCGTTTGATGATTGATGTCATCTGTAAGTTTCTGCCATGATTCAGTATAAACGCAGTGCTGGAGAGCAACTAGATCATCCCTCGACAATCGATACCGATGGAGACTCTCGGGGGAAGGTCGTCTTTGAAAGGTAAGTCCGTCTTCCACTGCCTTCCTCTCTGCCTGAGTGATACGATTATCCAGTGTCCAGGTGTGGGCATCATGATGGCGTGTAATGTGTGGCCTACTGACATAATGGGTGTAGAAGTCATGCGTGGAGCTGACAAGTGAGTTGAATACAACTTTTCGGGACATTGAAGGTTGAACGTGGGAAGAAGGTTGGTTATATAGGAGACGTATGTAGGGCAGTACTTCGGTGGGATTGCAATGCTAGTACGTCTGTGTACAGAAGAAGGTGTAGCAGGGAGGGAATGATGAAGGCTGAGAGCAATATGATCAGAGAAGAGAGCAGGGATTGATGAACACCTGACTTGGGACGCCACGAGGCCGGATGTAAGGATGTGATCTAGTGTGCCTCCTCGAGAGTGTGTGGCCCCACCGATATCCCAGCGGGTGAGCTGCTTATGACAAATATACTCAAGAAGTTTAGTCCCATTACGGTTAACAGTGGCAGAAAGGTCCCCCAAAGCAGGGTGTCGGGCATTATAATCCCCCATGTATATCATGCCACGGATGGTGGGAGCTGGAAGAGCAGCTGTATTCAACCTGCCTGGCGCAGAATACACATTGCATACCCGAACTGTGCCACTTCCAATGGTGACCTCAAGAAGCTGGAAGGTTGTCTCGTCATTTACAGAGCTTTGGAGGAAGCGGTGCTGGATGGAGGAGTGAACATACGTGACAAGTCCATTCCTGACTCGATGGACATAAGAAATATAACCACTGAGAGTGGGTGCCTCTATCTCGAGATGCGCACGACCAACAAAGGATTCCTGAATGAAAATGATATCTGGGTGGCGACTGTATACATATCTTTTGAGCGCAGTAAGTTTAGACCGGTTCGTAACACCACAGGCATTCCAAGAGATGACATGCAGTTGTGCCATGTTACCGAACTTTGCCATTACGTTTGCGGAGGCCAAATGAGGGAGTGGTGGTGGCATGAGAAGTTCTATGCGGTGTGCCACGAGGGGAAGACTCCCTGGGGGGAGCAGTCAGTCGTCCAGTGGAAGTGACAATGGAGTCCAGCTTTTCCGTAAGGGTAGTGACAGTCGTAATGATGACTTGCTGTGATTCAACCAGTGAATTTAATGTTGTCTCAAGTGTGGCTTGCTTGCTAACCAAGTCATTAATGCGGGCTTCTATTGCATTGAAACGTGTCATGAATGAGGTAATCCGAATCCTGAGAGTGGCAACAGCATCACGAAGTTCGGTGACTGCAGCTGAATCCAAACCGATAGTGGAGGCAGGGGGAGCAGCAGTGCGGAGTGGTGGTGGTGGTGATGCTAGTGGAGCCCCATCCTTGGCAAAGGGGGCAGAGGTAGCCCGACGTCTAGTGCAGCCGTGCCACACGTTAACTCCTTCCTGATGACATCGGGGACATTTCCAGTGCAAGGTATCTGGAGGTGGTGGGTTGGGTTGCATCGAGGTTGTATCAGAAGCAGGTGGAGGGGGTCGGTGAGGACACGTCCGAGAGTCGTGTAGGCCAGAGCACCATGCACACTTTCTGGTGCAGAACAGTACCGGGAGATGTGACCAATGCCCCAGCATCGAAAGCACCACGGGTTGCTCGTCCTTCATCTTGCGAAACTCACAAGGTGGGAGGCAGGGAAGGAAGCTGAAGGTGACAGTTGGTGGTGGTGGGTGAGGAAGGCTCCAGGTGACTACCAGCCGGTTGATAGGAGTGCCATTCTGGTAGAAACGTCGGGCTGAGTAGATACCTGGCAGCTCCTTGGCCAAGTTGGGATCAGTACAGACAGGATAACGTGTAAGGAGGTAAATAGGAAACTTGCGGGGCCTCTCAGGTGAGTCTTGAATTTCCAAAGAAAGGGCTAGGAACTCTCCTTTAGTTACGCTATCTATGATGTCCTTGCGACGTCTGGAGATGTAAATAAAACGGGAAGTGATTGCAGACATCTTAACCTCCGCTTGGGTGCGGTCAAGGTGAAAAGCACGGTTTACCTCAGACAACCATCGAAGTTTGATGTCCACCGTTGGGTTGCCTTTGAATAAAAGCTTGATGTAGTCAGCCCTGGGAGCGAATGCTGGAGGAGTAGAGGCAGGAAGCATTGGTGAAACTTGGGGGGAATGAACAAGCTGCAGGGGAGGAGTGTTTGATCCAAGGCCAGTTTCTCCCTGCAGAGGACGAGAAGTCTCTTGCCGCTTGGAGGATTTGGCAGCAGGGGATGAAGGCTCACTGTTGCTATCCGAGGTGTTATGTACAGGACGCTTGGCAGAGGAAGATGCCTGGCCGACTGGGTGAGATGCGGCAGGTACAGATAGTGCTGGTTCAGTAGCTACTTCCCCAGCTAACGAGACATTGCTGCTGCTTTGTGGTAGCTGTGGCCAATCACTCTGAGACATCTCATCCTCGTCACTCAGCGCCAGATCAGCTTCAATATCCTCGAGAGTGCCAGGGCCTGAATACTCCATGCTGATGCTGCACACCTGGAGGTGTCTTGTGTTGCGGAGGGGCTCTGTCTGCTGGTTTGGGCGTGGGTGTGGCAATGGGGCTCTGTCTGCTGGGTGTGGCCGTGGGTGTGGCAGTGGGGCTCAGTCTGCTGGTTTGGGTGTGGGTG
>JAGKTI010028163.1:0-13029 GCA_018397915.1 Birgus latro | reverse complement strand
GTATGCAAGGATTCTTTTTATAAGGATGTTGTTTGTTTTGATTTTTTTGGGGGGCTGACCCTTGTAGGTTATTTTTTTTTTTTACATTTGTTTTGATTGCATTTATTTTTATTTGGGTTTGGGTTACGTTGCCTCGTTTGCGGTATGATAATTTAACCTGCCGAGTCCCATCGACGTATGGTGTACGTCGCAACTTTTTTCCGCGGACAGACCCAACGACATACACCGTATGTCACGCAATTGCAAGGCCCATTGTGTGCACATTTTTCAACATTCGCGGGTGATTTTTGGTGGGCATATGTGGGAGACCTTCCTCTACCTGCTGTCAAGCGGGGATACTGCCTGGCCGCTCCTAACCTCCCCTTCCCCCCCTCCCCCCACACTGGGCAATTCACCTGTTAGCAGTAAGCCGGCCAGTAAAGGTATGTTGCCCCACGGTCTCTCTAATGACGAAATTCACGGTGAAAGTGATTCCTGAGGTGGAGGACAAAGAAACAAAAGGTAGAAACAAACAGAAGTGATGAGGTGGTAATGTCGTAAAGGAAGGTGCCATATACTGGGGTTTTGGGTAAGTGAACAATGCTTATAAACGCCTATATTATTGAGTGAAAACCATTATAGACTTTTATTGCACATAAATTCGTACCAAATAAATGAAAGAAATATGTAAATTAAAATGGCTTGAATTAGTCAACCCTTCCATAGTTCGTTTTCTTAGCCAGGTACCCTGAAAAAGAAGGAAAACGTAAGGTTGAGTGACACCTGTATCAACATTTTTTTACCTCAGGATCGCGATTTCACTATGAATTTTCGATGTTGTTCACCAAAAGCGAAGGTTTCAGCCAAAAGACAAAAATTCGAAAATCGGTCGGGATCTGGGGTAGTCTGGGTAAAAAAAACGGTCGGGACTCGGCGGGTTAATATATTTGGCTTGAAAGAGGTTTTTGCCTGTTTCTCTTAATTATTTGATTTTTTTTTTTTTAAATGGGAGTTAAGTTATTTTGTTTTTCTGTGATGATTTACGTTAGAGAGTAGTTTAATAAAAATTTTAGTTTTGGGAATTAAAGGCAAGGTAAAATGCCTTCTCTCTAAGATTGCTAAGAATTTATTTTGTTTAATGCTTTCAAAACGCTTGTTTTTTTTTTTTTAACTAAGCAATCAGTCTAGTATTTTATCTCATCATATTGCTGTTAAATTCATTATTAGATAGAATCCGAAATAAGAAATTGTTAGAATTTAGCCTGTAGTAATGTATGGGACTTCAACAGGACGAGCTTCAATTCAGGTTAGTAAAACAACTACGGAGACTAAAAATCAGAATAGAATTTGGTTTAGAGAGTAAAATCTAAGTCATCGAAATTTTGAGAAGTGTGTAAATGGAAGAATTATAAGAATAATGACTGAAAGTACTAGTGCAATAACTCCTCCTAATTTGTTAGGAATAGATCGCAAAATTGCATAAGCAAATAAGAAGTATTATTCTCGTTGAATGTGTGCTGGAGTAACTAAAGGATTTGCAGGAATAAAATTATCAGGATCTCCTAATAGATATGGGTGAAGAAGAGTAAGTAAGACTAGAGCTATTAGTATTACTAGAAATCCCACAGTGTCTTTAAAGGTGAAATAGGGATGGAAAAGGGCTTTGTCTACTTGTCTTAGTACTCCTAGTGGATTGTTAGCTCCAGCTTGGTGAAGAAATAAGATATGGACTATTGTTGCAGCAGCAATAATAAATGGGAATAAAAAATGAAAGGTAAAAAATTGAGTTAAGGTGGTATTTTCTACAGCAAATCCTCCTCAAATTCATTGGACTAAGGAGGTTCTAATATATGGGATGGCTGAAAATAGATTGGTAATTACTGTGGTCCCTCAAAAAGATATTTGACCTCACGGTAGAACGTAACCTAGAAAGGCTGTTGCTATGACTAAAAAAAGATTTACAACTCCTACTATTCATGCGTGAAAGATTACATAAGAACCGAAACATATTCCTCGGCCGATATGAAGGTATAAACAAATGGAAAAGAAAGACGGTCCATTGGCGTGTAAAGTTCTTAGTAATCATCCATAATTAACATCTCGTTGAATATGAGCTACTCTGAAAAATGCTAGGTCAATGTGGGCTACATAATGTATTGCAAGAAATAAACTGGTAACAATTTGAATATCTAGACATAATCCAAGTAATGAACCAAAGTTTCAAAAGATAGAAATGTTTCTTGGAATAGGTGTGTCAACTAATGCTCCGTTTGCAATTTTTTGGAGCGGGTGAAATTTACGTAGTGGTGTTATCATAAGTTATTGGTCGCAAGGGACTAGAGGAAGAGCTTATAACTTTCACAACCACAAATAGTGTAAGAAGTAAATAGCTGATAATGAATATGGTAAACGTAGCTCTGGGTTCGTTATAGATTGTTCTCACGGTTATGGCGGCGTTTCTGATATTGGAGTGTTGAGAAAGGAAGGTTGAAGTTGATTCTCCAATTTTGTTTGCCATTAAGATAGGGTCAGAAAGGATTAGAAAAAATGTTAATATTAAGGTTAGAAGAAAGATAAGGAAGAATTCTCTTCTGACTTTGGATTGTTCATTGGCTGCTAGGGATGCAACATAATTGAATAATACTAGTATTCCTCCCAAGAAAATTAAAAATAAAATATATGAGAATCAATAACTTTTGGCAAACAATCCCGTAGTGACTGAAATTAAAACTGTTTGGATTAATAGTAAAAGTCCTGTTGATAAAGGGTGAATTAAACATATGAAAATTACAGAAGGCAAAACAATAAAAGGAAGCTCGTACATTATCATTCCAATCTTTTGGTGTTTTAAGAAAAAGATTTCATTATTAGTTTACAAAACCAAGGTTTTATTTTAAACTATTAAACTAATGTTGACTTTAACCCGCCGAGTCCCATTGACGTACGATGCACGTCGCTACTTTTTTCCGCGGACAGACCCAACGACGTGCATCGTACGTCACGCAATTGCTAGGCCCATTGTGTGCACATTTTTCAACATTCGTGGATGATTTTTGGTAGGCATATGTGGGAGATCTTCCTCTACCTGCCGTTAAGAGGGTATACTGCCTGACCCCTCCTAAACCCCCTTCCCCCCTCCCCCCCACACTGGGCAATTCACCTATTAGCAGTAACTTAGCCAGTAAAGGTATCTTGCCCCACGGTCTCTCTAATGACGAAATTCACGGTGAAAGTGATTCCTGAGGTGGAGGACAAAGAATCAAAGAAGCTAGAGGTAGAAACAAACAGAAGTGATGAGGTGGTAATGTCGTAAAGGAAGGTGCCATATACTGGGGTTTTGGGTAAGTGAACAATGCTTATAAATGCCTATATTATTGTGTGAAAACCACTATAGACTTTTAGTACACATAAATTCGTACCAAATAAATGAAATAAATACGTAATTTAAAGTGGCTTGAATTAATCAACCCTTCCATAGCTCGTTTTCTTAGAAGGAAAACGTAAGGTTGAGTGACACCTGTATCAACATTTTTTTTACCTCAGGATTGCGATTTCACTGTGAATTTTCGATGTTTCTCACCAAAAGCGAAGGTTTCAGCCAAAAAACAAAAATTCGAAAATCGGTCGGGATCTGGGGGTAGGCTGGGTAAAAAAAACCGGTTGGGACTCCGCGGGTTAAATAGCCTATTTTTGTCTGTTGCATTTATTGTAATTTTTAGTGGACTATGAGCTTTTGCTTTTAATCGAACACATTTGTTAAATATTCAATTAAGGTTGGAGTTTATTATACTGAGAATTTTCTTTTTAATATCTAATTGTCTTTATTCAGTTGGTAATGAGTTATTTATTTATTTTTTCTTAGTTTTAGCGGCACGTGAGGGAGCTTTCGGGTTAGCTTTATTAGTTTCTATCGTTTGTTCTCATGGGAATGATTATTTTGGAGCTTTTAATAGACTGGAATGTTAAGATATTTGTTTATGCTTTTAACGTTAATAATGTTCGTAGGGGATTGGTCTTCAGTTCAAACAGGTATTTCTGTTGTGTCTTTTTTGTTTGCTATTTTTTATAATCATGATTTCTTTATATTAATTTAGGATTCAGACTGGGTACAGATTATTTAAGTTATGTTTTGATTTTGCTGAGTATCTGAATTATAGCATTGATTATTGTCTCTAGTGTAAAAGTTATATTTACTTCTAATTTTCCGAGGTTGTTTCTTCTAGTTAGATTTTTTTTTTTAGTATTAACTTTTAGGTCTATAAATTATTTATTGTTTTATATAACTTTTGAGGCCTCCCTAATTCCAACTTTAATTTAATTTTGGGTTGGGGTTATCAACCAGAGCATATTCAAGCGGGAGTTTATATATTATTTTATACTTTATTTGCATCTTTACCCTTTCTGGCTTCTTTGTTGTATATTTATAAAGCAAATGGGACTCTTACAATTGGAGCTTTTTATCAAAGGGTTGATTTAAGGATTTTATCTTTTATTTGATTTGTTTCTTCTATTATGGCTTTTATCGTAAAATTACCTATATATTTATTCCATTTGTGGCTTCCGAAAGCTCATATTAAGGCTCCTGTGGCAGGATCAATGATTTTTGCTGGGGTTTTATTAAAATTAGGAGGATATGGATTAATTCGAATTTTACCTATCTTTACTGAGGTAAATAAAAATTTAAGGTGACTATGGGTTGGGTTAAATATTTTAGGAGGTTTTTTTGTTAGTGTCATTTGTCTTCGACAAGTTGACATGAAGTCGTTAATTGCTTATTCTTCTGTAGCCCATATAAGTTTAGTGTTATATGGTCTTTTAACTTTCGGGTGATGAGGAATAAATGGTGATGTTGTTGTTATAGTGGGGCATGGTTTATGTTCTTCTGGATTATTTAGTCTTGCAAACATGGTTTATGAGCGAATTGGAAGTCTAAGTCTTTTGATTAAAAAGGGTTTATTGAATTTTATACTGAGAATGGCGTTGTGATGATTTTTGTTGAGGATTAGAAATTTGGCTGCTCCACCTTCTGTTAATTTGGGGGAAATTAATTTAATCATAAGAGAGGTTAGATGAAGTAAGTTAACTGTTTAAGGAATTAGTTTATTGTCTTTTTTTAGGGCGGCTTATATTCTGTATCTTTATTCTCTTAGTCAGCATGGTGTGTTTTCTAGAGCTTTATATTCTTGCAGTTCAGGTAAAGTTCGAGAATATCTGGTTCTGAGGCTTCATTGAATTCCTTTAACCCGCTGAGTCCCACCGACGTATGATGCACGTCGCTACTTTTTTCCGCGAGAGACCCAACAACGTGCATCGTACGTCACTCAATTGCAAGGCCCATTGTGTGCACATTTTTCAACATTCGCGGGTGATTTTTGGTAGGAATATGTGGGGGACCTTCTTGATACTGCCTGGCCCCACCTAACCCCCCCTCTCCTCCCTTCCCCCCACAATGGGCAATTCACCTGTTAGCTGTAACCTGGCCAGTAAAAGTATGTTGCCTCACGGTCTCTCCAATGTCGAAATTCACGGTGAAAGTGATTCCTGAGGTGGAGGACAAAGAAACAAAGAAGCCAGAGGTAGAAACAAACAGAAGTGATGAGGTGGTAATGTCGTAAAGGAAGGTGCCATATACTGGGGTTTTGGGTGAACAATGCTTATAAACGCCTGTATTATTGTATGAAAACTAATATAGACTTGTACTACACATAAATTCGTACCCAATAAATGAAATAAATACGCAATTTAAAGTGGCTTGAATTAGTTAACCCTTTCATAGATCGTTTTCTTTAGCCAGGTACCCTGAAAAAGAAGGAAAATGTAAGGTTGAGTGACACCTGTATCAACATTTCTAACCTCATTATCGTGATTTCTCTATGAATTTTCGATGTTTCTCACCAAAAGCGAAGGTTTCAGCCAAAAAACAAAAAGTCGAAAATCGGTCGGGACCTGGGGGTAGGCTGGGTAAAAAACCGGTTGGGACTGGACGGGTTAAATGTTTTAGTTTTAAAGAGCAATTTAATTATACCTAATTTGTAGTTTAAAATATTTGTACAGATTTGATTTTTTGTGTTTGTGTCTGGGTAGTTTATTGTTAAAACGTTAGTTTGTGGTGCTAAAGAAATAAGGATTTATTCTAAACCGTGATTTGAAAAATTTCAGTACATTTAACAAGGATAGTTTTTTTTTTCCGTTAATTTCATTGTATATTTCTCTTTTTTTGTTTATTTGATAAGACGTGTTATGTTATTGAGTGGGAAATTTTGAAAAATTTATTCATCTTCTATTGTTGTAACATAGATTTTTGACTGGATGTCTTTAATGTTTATGGGGTTTGTTATGTTTATTTCTGCTATGGTTCTTTTTTTATAGTGGGAGGTATATAGAGGGAGATGCTAATTTTGATCGATTTATATATTTGGTGTTGGTTTTTGTTTTATCTATAGTTTTCTTGATTATTAGTCCAAATTCGATTTGGATTCTTCTAGGATGGGATGGTTTAGGGTTGGTGTCTTATGCTTTAGTAATATATTATCAGAATGAAAAGTCTGCTAATGCTGGAATGTTAACTGTTTTATCTAATCGAGTTGGAGATGTAGTGATTCTGTTAAGAATCACTCTTATAGTTGTTGAGGGGGGTTGAAATGTTATTTTTTACGTGTTTTATTTTGATGATAATTTTACATTGTTAATAAAAAGGTTAGTTGTATTAACAGCGATAACTAAAAGAGCTCAAATTCCTTTTTCTGCTTGGCTTCCAGCTGCTATGGCTGCACCAACTCCGGTTTCTGCATTAGTTCATTCTTCAACTCTTGTTACAGCTGGGGTTTATTTGCTTATTCGGTTTAGACCTGTTTTGTCTGAGACAATTTTGCCTACTCTTTTATTGTTTAGTTCACTAACAATGTTTATATTTGGTCTTGGAGCTAATTCTGAATATGATTTAAAGAAAATTATTGCTTTATCGACTCTCAGTCAATTGGGTGTAATGTTGAAGATTTTATCTTTGGGGTTTAAAGATCTTGCCTTTTTTCATCTTTTGACTCATGCATTATTTAAAGCTCTTTTGTTTATGTGTGCTGGGGCTATAATTCATAATGTTAAAGAGTATCAGGATAATTGGCTTATAGGAGGATTGGTAGTTTCTATGCCATTAACTTGTATGTGTATAAATCTTGCAAATTTGGCTTTGTGTGGGACTCCTTTTCAGCAGGATATTATTTGAAAGATTTAATTTTGGAAGTGGCTTTTATGAGATGTATTAATATTGTAATTCTGTTTCTCTATATCTTTGCAACTATGCTAGCAGTATGTTACACTTTTCGTTTAATTTTTTATTCTATGACTGGAGAACTTAATTTAGCTAGATTTAGAAATATTGGAGATTCATCTCCTATTATGACTTCTCCTGTGCTGGCTTTAAGGAGAGGGGCCGTTTTAAATGGTGCTTTACTGAGGCTTATGTTATTTGTGTTTCTCCTTTTATAAAAAAAATTTGGTTTTAATAATTAGGATTGCAGGGGGTTTAAGGGGTTATTTGTTAGATATTATGAATGTAAATTTTAAGTTAAATTCTATTAGTTTATATCCTTTAGTGGTGTTTTCAGGTTCTATGAGGTTTTTACCATTTCTTTCAGTCTTTCTCAGGTCAGGCTTAGCTTAGGTCAAACTTATTCTAAAATGACTGATAAAGGATGGTCTGAGACAGGAGGAGGTCAGGGGTTATTTTGGGCTTTAATAAATATATCTAAGTCATATCAAATAGTTAGGGATAAAAATTTTAAGTCTTTTATTAAAATCTTTTTAGTTTTAACTCTTTTACTTTCGTTTATTAATATTTACTTTTACAATTTATTTGTAGAATATCACGTTGAAGTTGCAAAAGAGGTGAATTCATCTAAAAGTGTAAGCTTCTATTTTTTTTTTTTTTTAATATACAGCGAAAATGTACAGTGTTTTTTACACCACAGAAGAAACTAATTCTTGATAGGAGGAATTACTTCAATTAAATCATTAACAGTGATTAGCCTCTAATTTGGCTTCTATCAAAATTAGAGACTAAATAGTCAAAGCTTAGGCCGAAACTAAGTGCAAAACTTCGCTTTCTAATTTATTTACTAAAAGAGATCATCCTCCTCATCAATAAATGAAAATGTAAAGAAATAATCAAACTACGTCTACAAAATGTTAATATCATGTGGCGGCTTCAAACCCAAAGTGATGAGTTGGAGAGAAATGGCACATATAAAGGCGGTATAAACACTCTATTCAAAAAGCAGTTCCAATAATTACGTGAAGTCCATGGAAACCTGTTGCTACAAAAAAACAGCTTCGAAGTATGCAAAAGCTTGAAGGGCTGTACAGTAAACTCCTAGAAATACGGTGATGCTGAGACTTTGAATGGCTTCATTATGATTAGATCCTATAATAGCGTGATGGGCTCATGTTACTGTAGCTCCTGAGGATAAAAGAATAATAGTGTTTAAGAGAGGAATTTGGAATGGATTGAATGGAATAATTCTTTAAATGGTCAAGTTATACCAATTTCTACAGCTGGAGCTAGTCTTCTGTGAAAAAATGCTCAATAAAACGAGAAAAATATTTCTGATACAATAAACAGAATTATTCCTCATCGTAATCCTGCTCCTACTACTCTAGTGTGTAATCCTTGATAAGTTCTTCCTCGAACTACATCTTGTCATCATTGAATTATGGTCAAGATAACAGCAACGAATCTTAAAATAAGAATATCTATATTAAATTGATGAAATCATTTAACTAATCATGTAGTTAGTATTATTTTGCTAATTGATCCGGTTAAAGGTCATGGTCTTATTTCTACTAAGTGATAAGCGTGGTGTCCATGTGATGATGCCATTAGGTAATTTTTCTTGCAAATAAGGTTCTCAGAACTGCAAAGACATAAGACTGAATAATTGCAGCAGCAAATTCAAGAAGAAGAAGTAAAATTTGGGCAATGTATAAGAGTACTAATAGATAAGAAGTAAGTGAAGGACCAGTTCTTCCTAAGAGAGTTAGTAGAAGATGTCCTGTTATTATGTTGGCCATTAATCGAACTGCTAAAGTTCCAGGTCGAATAATGTTTCTAATTCTTTCAATTAATACCATAAAAGGTATTAGAGCAACAGGCGTTCCTTGGGGGACTAAGTGAGCAAAAACTGTATGTGTTGAGTGTGGTTAAATCAACCATAAATTATGAACGTTAGTCAAAGAGGGAGAGCTAGTCCTAAGGTTATGACGAGATGTCTGGATCTTGTAAAAACGTAAGGTAAGAGGCCTAGGAAGTTGTTCAAGACGATAAATGAAAACAAAGATACAAAGATAATAGTTCTTCTTTGTTGTCTTGCCCAAGGATATTTTTAAATTCTTGGTGTAAGGTTATATTCAGTTTATATCAAGTGATAGATCATCGGGATGGGGAAACTTAGTACATATAAGGTAAAAATATTAATCCTAGAAAAGCAGAGTCAGTTTAACTCAAACTCTGTTAAGCCAGAAGAAGGTTCGAAAATAGAAAATAGTCTTGCTGTCATTTTCAGGTTTTTTTTCTAACATTGATTGCCTTTTCTTTTGGTCCAATTTTTAAAAGGAATTCTGATATAATAGTTTATTACGATAAAGATGATGAATGTAAAAAGAAATATAATAGGTTTAGTCATAAAATGGGAGCTATTTGTGGAATCGGATGATAGTCTTTCAGGATAACTTAAGCTTGACAAACTTATATTATCTTTTAACTAATCAACTAAACAATCATGACTACGAACGGAATTAGAAGCCCGAAGAAGTTAATAAACAATGAATATGGTATGATTCATTTTGCTGGTTAGGAGTAGAGATAATTAATTTCGGAGATCTAAGTGTTGAAGATATAACTGATACTCGAAGGTAGAAGTAAAGGGCGATAAGGGCAGAACCTAGAAGAATAACTAGTAAGATAAAATTTCTTGCTCTTGTTAATTCTAGGATGATCAGTCATTTTGGAATGAAGCCAGTAAAGGGAGGAAGACCCCCTAATGACAGTAAAGACAAAAATACTAGCAGTTTTACTTCAATAGGAAAATTGTAGGTTAGCAAGTGATTGAAATGAAAGGCTTGCTTATAGTGGAAAAGGATAACGATGGATAGAGAGATTAAAGAACAGAATAAAAATAAATTCCTTTAGTTGTTTCTCTTACTAAGATGGAAGAAAGTATTCAGCCAGTGTGGTTGATCGAGGAAAAAGCTAGCACTTTACGTAAGGAAGTTTGATTAATACCTCATACTGCTCCAATAATGGCTGATAATATTCTAGCCAAAGAAAAATAAGGTTCTATTATCCTTATTCTTGCTAAATAGCATAGTAAAAATAAGGGAGCAATTTTTTGAATTCTTATTAAAATTATAGCTTGTGGTCAAAGTAAGCCTCCTATAACTTGTGGGAATCAAAAATGGAAGGAGGCACCTCCTAATTTTAAGATTAAAGGTGCAAAATAAAATGACGGAGGCGACTTTAAAGTAAATTAGTATAAAAGAAGCGGAGAAGATAATTAAAGAAGATCCTAAACTTTGGATTAAGAAGTATTTTAAAGCTGCTTCTGAAGAATATTGGTTATTTTTGGTGATTATAAGGGAGATAAATGACAATAAATTTAATTCTAATTCTACTCAGGCTCTAAATCATGAGGATGACGAAATAGAAAGAATGGTTCCTGAAATAAATATAGAAAAGAACAATAAGTTAGGGAAGGAAAAGTAAATTCAAAAGAGGAAAGTCCTTTAATTAATAAAATTAATTTTGTTGTTTCTTTTGTTAGGAGGTAAAGGTAGAATCAAAACTACAAAATTGACATTATCAGCATCAATCTCTTAAAAGAACTATACCTTATATGTAAAGAAATGTATTAAAGAGGGAAAAATGCCCATAAGTGGTGTATGAACCCACTAGCTTAGACTTAGCTTATCTTTTTAATTGTTTCACCAGAAGTAATCATACTATAATAGGTTTAAAAGACCAACACTTAAACTTCAGTCATCTGGTGAGACAAAAATTAAGCTTCGTCAGATGATGTAACTCATGATAAAAAGGATTTAACAGAAACTCTTTCGACTACGAGTGGTATAAAGCTATGATTAGCACCACAAATTTCTGAACATTGACCGTAAAATAGACCTGGGCGGGAAATTTGGAATCAAATTTAGTTTAAGCGGCCTGGAATGGCATCGACTTTGACTCCTAAAGCGGGTACTGTTCATGAATGAATTACATCTGCTGCTCTTACTAATACTCGAATTTGAGTGTTAAATGGTAGAACAGCTCGATTATCAACATCTAGCTGACGAAATCCGGCTTCTCCTAGTTCATCAGTTGGTACTATGAATGAATCGAATTCTAGCTTGGAGAAATCAGAGTATTCATAACTTCATTATCACTGATGTCCAATGGATTTTAAGGTGACACTTGAGTTGTTAACTTCATCTAAGAGGTAAAGAAGCCGTAGTGAGTGTAAAGCAATGAAAATTAAAATTAAGGCAGGAAGAACAGTTCAAATTACCTCAATTGTTTGATTTTCTAATAAGAATCGATTGATGAATGAATTGAAAAATAATCTTGATATTATATATCCTACGAGAGTCGTAATAAGAATGAGAACTACCATTACGTGATCATGAAAAAAAAAAATGTTCTTTAAGAGGAGAAGCTCTGTCTTGTAATCCTATATGTCCTCAAGTTGTCATTAGTTAATTCTAAAAGAGAATTGTATTCTCATCCGTGGGTCCTAAGCCTAGAGCATTAATCTCCCATTTTAGAAGTTAGAGACTAGAGGAACTTCTATAAATCTGTGATCTGCTGGAGGATATGTATGTTTTCACTCGATAGAAGTAGGGAAGGAAGTACATTGAGAATACAACAACACGGTAAGAGACTAATCTTTCTCAGATAATAATAATGAGTCCTAAAACGGCTACTAGAGAAATTATGGATCCTAGAGACGATAAAACATTTCAGGCTGTATAAGCATCGGGATAGTCGGAATATCGTGCAGGTATAACATTTAATCCTACGAAGTGTTGAGGGAAAAAAGTAATGTTGGTTCCCAGGAACATAGTACAGAAATGAATTTTAAGTCATTTTGGGTTTAGTGCTAACCTGTAAATAAAGGATATCAGTGTGCTAATCCCGCAAAAATTCCAAAGACAGCAGCCATTGAAAGTACATAATGGAAATGTGCTATAACGTAATAAGTGTCATGTAAGATAATGTCAATTGAGGAATTAGCTAGTACTACTCCTGTCAGACCTCCGACCGTAAATAAGAAAATAAATCCAAATCTTCAGCATATAAAAGGTCTATAGTGAATTTGTGTTTTCCATGAAGAGTTCCTAGTCATCTAAAAATTTTAATTCCAGTTGGAACTGCAATAATTATTGTAGCTGATGTAAAATATGCTCGAGTGTCTACGTCAATTCCTACAGTAAACAGGTTAGCTCATATTACAATTCCAAGGATACCAATAGCTAGCATGGCATAAATTATTCCTAGTCTTCCGAAGGCTTCCTTTTTTCCTGATTCTTGGCTAACAATATGAGAAATTATTCCGAATGCAGGTAAAATTAAAATATACAGTACACTTCAGGGTGTCCAAAAAAACAAAATAGGTGGTCTCCACCACCTGCTGGATCAAAAAAAGAAGTGTTTAAATTACGATCTGTTAATAATATAGTAATAGCTCCAGCTAGGACTAGTAAGGACATTATTAGTAAAATATTAGTAATAAATACTGATCAAGCAAATAATGGTATACGGTCTATTGTTATTCCACGTGGTCATATGTTAATAACTGTAGTTATGAAGTTGATTGCTCCTAAAATAGAAGAGACTCTGGCTAGATGAAGAGAAAAAATTCCCAGATCAACAGATGCTCCGGCATGAGCAATAGCTGCTGATAATGGAGGGTAAACGGTCCATCCTGTTCCTATACCTCTTTCTACTATTCCTCTTATTAAAAGTAAAGTTAGTGAAGGGGGTAGAAGTCAGAATCTTATATTATT
>JAGKTI010028162.1:0-13030 GCA_018397915.1 Birgus latro | reverse complement strand
TGGGTCAAGAACCACTGCTGGCCACCAGTGTTATACTGCGTGAAAAAGGGTGCGACGTCTCGTCCCTTATACACGGAGCCCGGAATGGGGTTCTCTTTCTAGACCGGGTTGGGCTTTATTAAGGCAATTAGAGGGAACAGGGCATAACACTCAGGGCAACAACCTTACATGTATATTACCACAAATTACAAACTCTGCTACAACATGATGGCACACTTTACAGAGAAATAGTGTCACACAAACATAGACAGGACCGGAGGACTTGGCAACAGGAGGATGTGATTGGGGCTTGTTGTAGGGTGAGGCCCAGTAGAGGGCCCAGGTCGGCGGCCTGTGTCAGGAGGCCCCGGGGTCATTGGGACTTCCGGTGGCTACGCCGGGAGGCTGACCCGTACAGTCTCGTCCAGGAGTTGTCAGAGGGCCATGCAGGAGAGGGTGGGCCCTTCCATAGGAATACGCAGGGGAGGGGGGAGGGCTTAGGGGCTGGGCCCTAACAGGTTCAGTAGGTGTACTTGCCTAAGCTTACGCAGAGGTTGTCGCGTGGGGCTGGGGAGGTCTCATCCCAGGGTCCTAGGGACGTCTCGGCTGGTCCTGGGGCTGCGGTCTCGCTGCTTAGCCTCTGTCAGGTGTGGCCTGCGGCAGCTTGGGGCAGCAGAGTCCGACAGGGGCTCAGGTCGCCGGGGATCGAGGGAGAGAGCTAGGACTCAAGACACCAGGGGTCCTTGCAAGGCCTTGTCCAACTGCTGGTCGAGGGGGACGGTGTCCTTGTGGGGAGAGAGAGTGCGGGCACTTGCCATGACCCTTTCTTTTTGTGGAGTGGCAAGGCGGCCGTCTCCTAGGTGCAGTGAGGTGGCTGTCTCCTAGGTGCAGTGAGGTGGCCGTCACCTATCCTCCTTTTGTGGAGTTAGAGCGAGGGCAGCTAGTGTCCGTTTCCTCCCCGCGTGTAGCTAGGTGGCCGTCACCCGGTGTGAGCGAGTGCGGCGAGGTGGCCGTCGCTTGACCTCCTTTCGTGGCGTTATAGCGAGGGCGGCTGGTGTCTGTCACCTCTCCGTGTGCGGCTAGGTGGCTGTTACCCGATGTGCGTAAGTATGGCAAGGTGGCCGTCACTATACCTCCTTTTGTGTAGTTAGAGTGAGGATGGCTAGGGGCCGTGTCCTCCCCGTGTGCGGCTAGATGGCCGTCACCCGGTGCGAGTGAGTGCAGCGGGGTGGCCGTCACTATACTTCCTTTTGTGGAGTTAGAGCGAGGACAGCTATTGACTGTGTCCTCTCCATGTGCTGGCTAGGTGGCTGTCACCCGGTGTGAGTGAGTGCGGCAAGGTGGCCGTCACTATACCTCCTTTTGCGGAGTTGGAGCAAGGGCGGTGGGTGTCCATCACCTCCCTGTGTGCGGCTAGGTGGCCATCACCCGGTGTGAGTGAGTGCGGCAAGGTAGCCGTCACTCCACCTCCTTTTGTGGAGTTATAGCAAGGGCAGCAGGTGTCCATCACCTCTCCGTGTGCAGCTAGGTGGCCGTCACCCGGTGTGAGTACATGTGGCAAGGTGGCCATCACTGTACCTCCTTTTGCGGGGTTATAGCGAGGGCAGCGAGGTGGCCATCTCCTCCCCGCATGTGGCAAGGTGGCTGTCGCCCGGTATGGCTGAGGGAGGGAAGCAGCAAGTGGGCGGGTAGTGGCCGACTCCGGAATGCTGTCTGGGGCTATAGGAGTAGCCCCACCCTGAACCTGTCAGTGGCTGGCACGGCAGAGGTGTAATTCGCCTGGACTGCTACATGCATGGTGAGTTACCTGAGCCCGAGAGGGGCGCGAAGGAGAGGTATAGGTGCGCCCGTCTTGTCTGGAGCTCACGTCGCTCACTTCCGCTCCCTGGGTATCTCCTCCTGGGGTGGTTACCTTGCTCAGGTAAGGTTGAGGGGGAGCTTCGGTATTCTGCATTTTGAGGGGAGCTTCGGTATTCTGCATTTTGAGGGGAGCTTCGGTATTCTGCATTTCACCACTGTGGATGGGGAAAAAGTCATGTCCCCGTGCCTGGAGGTTGTAGGTCTGGGTGGTGGCGGACTGGTGTTGAGGTGTGAGGTGTTGCAGGAGGGAGGTCCAGTGGGTGGTGAAGGGGTCTGGTGGGTGGTGTGTGGTGAAAGTGATGAATGATTTGGAGGGTTGGGGTGATCCCTGGAGGAGGTGCCGTAGGGGGAATGTTCCACTGACGCGTCTTTTCTTGCCTGTGATGGGGGCCCAGGTGACACAGTGGATCTTCATGGCTGGGGATGGTGTGGTGGTGATGGTGGACTGTGGCTGTATGCTGGTCACCGACGGGAGGGCTGGTGTTTTATGCTGGTGGTTGGCAGTGGTAATGTCTGAGGGAAAGAAGAAGTGGGGCTTCCCCAAAAACACGCTTATGGGGAGAGATGCCGTTGTCTCTAGGGCAGGTGTTTAACCCCCATTGCACGATCTTTACATGAGTGGGCCAGTCTTCATTTTAGGTCTCCTCTATTCGGGTGTGCACCTGATTTAAAAGGGTGCGATGGCTCCTTTCACATATGCCATTTCCTTGGGGCCAGTAGGGTGTGGAGTGGGAGATTTGGTATCCAAACAGAGTGGCTTGTTCTTGCCATACTTTCTTGGTGAATTCCGGAGCATTATTGGAATGTAGCGCCTGTGGAATACCGAAATAGGGGAAGACGTGGTAGACGAGGGCTTCAGCTACTGCCACAGCGTGGTGTTCCTTAGATGGACATGCGATGAGGAACTTGGAGTAGCTGTCCACGAATGTGATTATGTAACGGTAGCCGGCTTTTGGTGGTAAAGGGCCTACTACGTCCACGGCCAAAAGTTGCCAAGGTTTGTGAGTCGTGATTCTGCCAGTGGGGTCGGAGGTGCGGGTGATGTCCTTTCCAAGGGCACAGCCCCGGCAGGCTTGGACTACTTGTTGGGCCAAGGTGGAGGGGCTTGCAGACCAGCAGATGTCTTGAAAGACCTGCAGTAATTTTTTTGTGCCTAAGTGGATCCCATTGTCTGAATGGAGATGAGTCAAGTTGTCCAGGGCAGTAGTAGGGTCGAGTACGATGTGGCCCGTTTGTGTGCAGAGCTGATCACCTTGTTGGTTAAGTTTGGAAAAGATGTGGGCTGGTATCCAGTCTGGTCGATCACCATCCTGCCATTGTTGGACTAGTTCAGACATGGGATGAATGGTTTGGATAGGGAGCCAGGACGGGGCGTCGGCGTTGGTGTGGAGTTTCCCGGGGTGATAGGAGATCTCGTAGTGGAACTTTTCTAAGGTCTCCCCCCATCTGATGAGTTGCACCTTATGGATGTTCAGTTGTCGGAGCCATTGGAGTGACTGATGATTGGTGATGATGGTGACCTTAATGCCAGATAGGCCCAGAAGTGATCTAGGGCCCAGATTATTCCGAGAAACTCGCACTTGGTGGCAGCGTAGTATTTTTCTGCCTGGTGGAGAGTTCAGCTGGCACATGCGATAATGTGCTCTCATCCTTCTTGTACCCGTGCAAGGACGGAGCCGATCGCAATGAGTGATACGTCCGTGTATAGGCAAAACGGCATGTTGTAATTTGGGAAGGCAGCGACGAGGACTGATCAGTTTGCTCTTCAAGGTGTTGAAGGCAGTGACCCTGTCCTCTGTCCATGAAAAGGGCTCTCCTTTTTTCGTCAGGCCGTGGAGGGGCTTCGCAATGTCAGTGAAGCCTTTTACGAACCTCCGATAATAAGAGATTAGTCCCAGGAAAGCTTGGACTTCTGTTACGTTCCTAGGTAGTGGGAGATCCGCGATGGCGCGGAGTTTGTCCAGGTCGGGAGCAATCCCTTCCCGGGAGATGATATGTCCCAGCAAGGCAACCGAGTGTGCTGCCAAAATGCACTTAGACGGTTAGGTTTTAACCCGGCCTGCCTGATCCGCTGGAAGACCTGCTTGAGGCGGTGGAGGTGGTCGGCCCAAGTCCTGCTAAAGACAATGACATCGTCTAATTAGGCCAGGCAAGTCTCCCACGTGAGGCCACTAAGGACGGACTCCATAAGACGCGAGAAAGTGGCAGGGGCGTTACAGAGTCTGAAGGGCAGGACATTAAATTCATAATGTCTCCCATTGCTGGTGAAGAAGGCGGTCTTTTCTCTGTCGGTGGGGTGTACTGGAACCTGCCAATATCCTGACTGGAGGGCAAAGGTGGAAAACCGGGATGCTTCGTACAAGGAGTCAAGGGAGTCATCTATATGTGGCACGGGGGTGGCATCTTTGGCGGTAACGCTGTTGAGGCATCTGTAGTCCACACAGAATCTCATTGATCCGTCCTTCTTTTTCACTACGACGGGGAGGACCACAGGCTGTTGTAGGGTGAGATGATGCCGGCATCTAACATATCCTGGACCTGCCAGTCCTCCTCGGCTTGCTGGTGTTTTTTTTTTCGCCGAGATGGTTGGTGAATCAGTGGTCCTTCAGTGTGGATCTTGTCGGTCAGGACGGTGGTGTGGACTATTTCCGTTGGTACTGACGCAAATAGGTCCTGAAAGTCCAGGGGTGGGCAGCGTAGGCTGTCCATTTGGTGAGGAGAAAGATGGGGGGGTAGGGGGTGGGGGGTGGGGGCGCGAGGGGGTGTGCAGGACTTGGCCGCCTCCATTTCTCCCACGACTAGCCTTTTTGGTAGGGTAAGGGGGGTGGTGGAGAGGTTAGCAATGCGTACCGTATCGTGGTGGGGGAGGAGGAATGTGGGGGGAAGTAAGCAGGAGGAAAGGGTTCCAGGGGGCAAGGAGGGGGAAAAAAGGATGGGGGTTCCGGATGGCCGGTTTAGTTGCAGCCAGGCCTGATGATGAGGGGGGATGGTGAGGGTGGAGGCAATGGTAGAGGGGAAGGTGAGGGGGGGGGCAAAACAAGGGGTCAAGAACCCCAGGGGGCGAGGATTGGGGACCGAGGGTGTAGGGAGGAGGGGCGTGCATGTGCAGATGGGCTGAGGGCTGGGGTCCGGAGGTTTGTTGAACCGAAGTCGTTGCCTGTGGCAATTGATGCTTGTCCGGAGCTTTTGAAGGAGATCCAGCCCCAGATAACTGTCGTACGCACGACAAGAGGAGTTGAAGATGATGAAGGGGTGTAACACAGAGACGTTCTGGTGCTTGTCTGCGCGTAGGGCCTGCCTTTCCCCACGTATGGGCAGGGGGCCATCTCCCACGTCCACAAGGTGAGCTGAGATGGAGAAAAGTGGGCTGAAGGTTGAACAGTGACGCGAGTAGCAATGACTGTATAGGCAGGATCTAGCTGCTCCCATATCAACAAGCAGCCTTGCCTTTACCCCCATTCAGCCTCATCTTGTTGCAGACTGGGGGACGGTATTTCTGTGAGGTGGTCCTCACCACCGTGGGGAGGTGTGGGGGCGGCCCTAAAAATCCAGCTGCTGTGGTGTATCGTCATCCTCGGGCTCCGTTGCTCCGGGGTCTAAGGAGTTGTCTGTTGTGGTGTCGCCCTTGGTGTCGTCATTCTCCAGGGCCGAAATCTTACGGCGTCTTGGCGTGGTGAATTTCCTCCGAGCTGCTTTCAGCTGTTCCCTGATGTCGTGGAGGGGGCACTTGTTATTACATGCAGTGAACTCCCAGGGGTTGATGGTGATCCAGTTTGTGTCCTTTGTGTAAGGATGTTTGGCTGAAGGATGGGCCTTGGGGATGGAGGGCGTTCTTGTAGGGTTCAGCTGGGCTGGGGGTGGGTGAGGGGGGCGTGTTGGCGCTGGTTTTTGCATAGGGAATCTGCTTACTGCGCCAATCTGCTGAAGGGTAGTACGGGCAGCCAGGAGACGATGTACCAGCTGGATATCTTGGTCCAAATTTCCCGTAGGGCCATGGATTGCAAAGTGCTCCCTGACAGTGCTAGGGAGAATCCTGACCAGGGAATTAAAAATATGTTGCTCCCGGGTTTCTTTGTTGCATCTTGGGTATGCGGCGGTGACGAGTCGCCTGGCTTGGACGAGTGTGTCATCGAGGTTTCCGTCATAGGTAGGGAGTCGAGCTGTGCTAGTGCTACGACTTTCCCTAGTGAAGGGGTGTCTGCCTGAGTCGTAAGTTTGGTAAATTCCGGCCATGTTAAGTCCGGGACGATCTTGTGTGCAATTGTGGCTACGGCTTTGCCCAGCAGTGGTAACGTTACTGCTATTTTCTGCCTGTCTGTGTCGAAGGCTATGTCTACTAGTGGTTTTACTATTTCCAAGTATGTGTGGATGTCATATTGTTCAGGGTCGAATTTGGGTATTTGGACGTGTGGTTTTGCTGCCATTTTGCTGACATTTCCCTTGTTCCCCTGTTGCCACCCACCGGGTCAAGAACCACCGCTGGCCACCAGTGTTATGCTGTGTGAGAAAGGGTGCAACTTCTCATCCCTTATACACGGAGCCTGGAGCGAGGTTCTTTTTCTAGACCAGGTTGGGCTCAATTAAGGCAATCAGAGGGAACAGGGCATAAAACTCAGGGCAACAACCTTACACGTATATTACCACAAATTACAAACTCTACTACAACATGATGGTACACTTTACAGAGAAATAGTGTCACACACACACACATAGATAGGACCGGAGGACTTGGCGACAGGAGGGTGTGACTGGAGTTTGCCGCAGGGTGAGGCCCAGTAGAGGGCCCGGGTCAGCAGCCTGCGTCAGGAGGCCCCAGGGGCTGGGCCCGAACAGGTTCAGTAGGTGTACTTGCCTACGCTTACACAGAAGTCGTCGCGTGGGGCTGGGGAGGTCTCGTCCCGGAGTCCTAGGGACGTCTCGGCTGGTGCTGGGTCTGCGGTCTCGCTGCTGAGCCTCTGTCAGGTATGGCCTGTGGCAGCTTGGCGCAGCAGAGTCAGACAGAGGCTTGGGTCGCTGGGGGTCGAGGGAGAGAGCTAGGACTCCAGACACCAGGGGTCCTTGCCAGACCTCCTCCAACTGCTGGTCAAGGGGGAGGATGTCCCTGTGGGGAGAGAATGTGCGGGCACTTGCTGAGACCCTTTCTTTTTGTGGAGCGGCAAGGTGGCCATCTCCTAGGTGCGGCGAGGTGGCCGTCACTTTCCCTTCCTTTGTGGAGTTAAAGCGAGGGCGGCTAGTGTCCATCTCCTCCCTGCGTGCGGCTAGGTGGCCGTCACCCTGTGTGGGCGAGTGCAGTGAGGTGGCAGTTACTTGTCCTCCTTTTGTGGAGTTATAGCGAGGGTGGCTGGTGTCTGTCACCTCCCCGTGTGTGGCTAGGTGGCCATCACCCAGTGTGCGTAAGCGCGGCAAGGTGGCCGTCACTATACCTCCTTTTGTGGAGTTAGAGCGAGGATGGCTAGGGGCCGTGTCCTCCCTGTGTGTGGCTAGGTGGCCGCCACACCATATGAGTGAGTGCGGTGAGGTGGCTGTCACTATACCTCCTTTTGTGGAGTTAGAGCGAGGACGGCTATTGGCCGTGTCCTCCCCATGTGCGGCTAGGTGGCCGTCACCCGGTGTGAATGAGTGCGGCGAGGTGGCTGTCACTATACCTCCTTTTGTGGAGTTGGAGCGAGGGTGGAGGGTGTCCGTCACCTTCCTGTTTGCTACTAGGTGGCCGTCACCCGGTGTGAGTGAGTGCGGCAAGGTGGCCATCACTCCACCTCCTTTTGTGGAGTTATAGCGAGGGTGGCAGGTGTCCGTCACCTCCCCGTGTGCGGCTAGGTGGCCGTCACCAGGTGTGAGTACGTGCGGCAAGGTGGCCGTCACCCAGTGTGAGTACGTGCGGCAAAGTGGCCGTCACTCTATCTCCTTTTGTGGAGGAGTTATAACGAGGGTGGCAAGGTGGCCGTCTCCTCCCTGCATACGGCAAGGTGGCCGTCACCCGGTATGGCTGAGGGAGGGAAGCAGCAAGTGGGCGGCTAGTGGCAGACTCCGGAATGCTGTCTGGGGCCATAGGAGTAGCCCCACCTTGAACCTGTCGGTGGCTGGCACGGCAGAGGTGTAATCCGCCTGGACTGCTACCTGCACGGTGAGTTACCTGAGTGCAAGAGGGGTGCACGGGAGAGGTACAGGTGTGCCCGTCTTGTAGGGAGCTCGTGCCACTCACTTCCGCTTCGTGGGTATCTCCTCCTGGGGTGGTTACCTTGCGGGGTGTGGTGGTATTTCTACCCCCATCATTTAGCCGGGGTATCACATCAAATGGCATCATATATCAAGGTATTACTGTATATGTGTATATACTGTATATATGTCCCTCATCTGTCTTTTTTCCTTCATTCTTTCCCCTTCCTTCTGCCTGCAGGTGACTCTACACTTAGTGACAAGCCTTATGGTTTCCTGTACACCAGGAAACCATTTACTATGCTGGGTGGTAATCATATAACCAAATTATGGCACCTGGTGGTTTAGTTGGTAATTAAAGTGCTGTAATCAGATTTACCTGTGCAGGTTTATATCCAAGGGGTGGTTGGGGTTTATTGCTCATGTAATGCCTCAGGGATGAGTGAGGCTGGTCACTGTCATCTTAAATGCCAGGACCAACTTCCCTAGCCCCAGGCTTCTACACTCAGCATGGGGCAACAAAGGATTAGATGATAATGATGATGATGCAGTACATATATATATACAGTATATATACAGTATATATATATACAGTGAAAGCTCAATTATCCAGGCTCGGATTATCCAGCCTTCGGTATATCCGGGCCATGACTGAATGGTTCGGTGGTACAGTAATACACAGAATTATTCGTACGATAGCTCAGGTTGCTAGCGAGTGAGGCACGGGTAAATGAGCGTGAGTCTGTCCCCCCACCCACACCTCCTGCTCACAACTCGATCACATGGATGGCCAGGTGGAGTTTTGTTAGGCGACTGATAACCTAACCTAGCCTAACCTTGCTTAACTACCTAATAATTTAACCTAGCCTAACCTGGGCTCCAGTTGGAGAACTGAGAAACGAAATCCACTTCTAATTGAAATCCACTTCTTATTAAGTTGAATAAGTTTCTTTCATTATGCCAGAAACAGTCGTAAGTACGGCCTGAAGAACGTGATGATGATAAAGGAGGAAATCTTTCAGCAAGAGAAGGTAACTATTACCAAATTCAAAGTAAAATAATACGGAAAACAAACTAGAGGAATATGAATTGAACTGGTAAAGTCTTTAGGCTGTATGCTTAGACGAAAATTTATGGGTTTTACAATTTTAGGAGACGAAATGGAACAGAAATGTTTTGCTAATCAGAAAAAAATTACTCTACCATCTCACGTGTTCTCTTAAGTTAGCATTCAGTTTCACATTCTTCGTTAGATATTGCGCTTCCCATTTCAGACCGGCAGAGCATATAGTTATTTCTGTCTCTTTCAGTTAACTGTACATTATGTTCATTCTTTTGTTCGTTTTTAAGTGTGTGTGTGAAAGAGAGAGTATTGATGCAAACAATAATGTATTCCATTAACCCCTTTATAGTTGTCAGCCTTGAACGATGCTTTACTGTACCGGTGTCAGTGACGGTGAGTTAAAATCTATAAAAAAAAAACTGCGAGCAATTATGGGAAGGGATTGAAGGTCACTGATATGTTTACACGACCCTACTCTACTGTCGCAAGCAGCTAGGCGGTCACTTCCTCTCAGATGTCTTCGCCGTTATGTTTAAATGCTAATGTAACATGCCTCTTCATTTTGAGTAAGTTTCTTCCATTATGCCAAAAACAAGAGTAGGTAAGGCTTAAGGAACATTATGATAATAGAGAGGAAATCTTGCTGCAAGAGAAAGGTAATTTACCACCCTCAAAATAGGCAGAAAAATACAGAAAACTAGAGGAATATAAATTGACTTGGTAAGGTCATTAGGCTGTATGCTTAGACGAAAATTTATAGGTTTCACAATTTTAGGGGACGAAATGGAGCAAAAATGTTTACTAGTCAGAAGAAAAAAAAAAACTTTCGTATCACGTCTTCTCGTAAGTTAACATCTCACATTTTTTGTTCAGTGTCGCGGTTCCCAACACATTTCGGACCGACAGAGCATACGGTTATTTCTGCTCTTTGCCGCTAAGTGTACATTTACTGCTCATTCTTCGTTCGTTGTTATGTGTATGTTTGAGACAGTATTGATACAAATAATTATGTATTTCCATTAACCCCTTCATAGCTGCCATCCTTGAACAATGCATTACTGCACCGGTGTCAGTGATGTTGAGTTAGGGAGCTATAAAATCTGCAAACAATTATGGGAAGGGAACGAAGGTCACTGGTATGGTTATACTGTACAAACCTGCTGTACCATCCCAATAGCCAGATGTATTCGTCAATATGTTTTAATGCTAATGTAACATGCGCCCTAATTTTATTCTTTCACGATTCATAGCAAATCAGAAGATGGGTTTAGGGACAAAAAAAAAAAAAAAAAAAGTATTCCAGACGAGTCTTACCACATCTGTAAGAAAAAGAAACTGATTTTAGAACTTAGAAAAAATGGTTTCAAGGCCTGCCACGGGAGCACGCAAATTTCTGAACTCACTGCCATTGAGGGGGCTAAACATACGCTTTACTGTAAGCAAATCAGTTCATCCTGATATTCTGTTATGTTTTTCTGATCGTTTCTGGGTTGGCAAATAAACATTTCTTGTTAAATCTGTTTCCCCGTTGTTTTTAGCTGTTCTGCTGGTGTGCAACTCTTGTTGTTAGTTAACGTAATGGCGGAAGGTAATGTCCTGATCCAATTGTTTAACCAAACCTGGCCTAACTTAGCTTAACTGCACCTAATAATTTAACCTAACTTAATCTCCAGTTTGGAAGTTGGGAAACGAAATCCACACTTGAATATGTTGAGTTTCTTCCATTGTGCTGGAAACAATCGTAGGTACAGTCACGTTCATGAGTCGCAATACACAGGTGTTTTTGTTGTCTATTGCAGTGCTCACTAATTTTGGAATATGGAACTTTTATGCTTACTGCCTGATACACTGAACATAATTTGGTCGGTTAGCAAGTGAAATAGTTCAACATCCTACCAGCGGTGGA
The DNA here is from genome assembly GCA_018397915.1 of Birgus latro. Classification (NCBI taxonomy): domain Eukaryota; kingdom Metazoa; phylum Arthropoda; class Malacostraca; order Decapoda; family Coenobitidae; genus Birgus; species Birgus latro. Next base: position 2,066 of record JAGKTI010028162.1, on the reverse strand, counting down.
CATAACAGCAGACAAGACAATTACATGTGTATCAGGACTCACGAACGCGACTGTACAGCTTCAGGAACATGACAATAATAACAGAGAGGATAGTTTTCAGCTAGATAAAGAAATTTACCAAACTGAAACTAGAAAATTACAGAAACGAGCAGGATGCATATTCAGATTTGGTAAGGTCTTTCTGCTACGTTAAGTGTACATTTACCGGTAAATAAATCAGTCTAACAGTACTTGTTTTTTGTTTCCGCCGGATTAATCGTGATTTCGGACTATTCAGTCACCCCTTCACACCATATAGCCCGGATAATCGGGCTATCTCTGTATATATTTTTATCCAGAGAACAAGGAACCAAAGGCCAGAAGCCCGCAAACTGTTCCTTACAAGAAAAAATAAAAACAATACAAAAGAGAGCCAAATTCAAGATCCGTTCATTTCGAGATGCCTGGACACACTGCGTTTGATAGACTGGAGATCACAGGAAGTGGGAAATATAGACAGAGGAAGATAGTTCCAGAGTTGACCTGTTGCTTAACCACTTAACCGAGGGGCGTCACTCTCGTGATGGTAGGTGGCAAGGGATCAAACCTATTGGGAAATAATAGATTAGTGTTTCTATTGATAATATCAGGCATTTGTATAAATAGTGAGGGCTATTGAGAAGTGTAAATGTGGAGATTTCGTGACCCAACTTCGGAAGTCTCCACAAGTCATACGACAGTCGACGAGTGCTAAAAAAAACATCCCATGAGAAAGCTGAAGGTACGTGCCATATGGATATAAAATTATAATACTCTAGGACAAAAAAACGGATTTTTGGCAAATATTTTTAAAAACTCAGTTGGAGCGCGAATTACCGCTGGCGAGAAGGGCAAGAAACGCCTTGAAGAACCCCACGGTATAGTGGTTAAATGAAGGACTGGGAGTAACAGTTACCTCCTGCATTAGAGAGTTGGACAGAAAAGGGATGAGAGTTTGTTGCTAGATGGGTGCTACGTGCCCACTGTAGAGGTGGAGGGATGCAACCAGACAGTTCAGAGGAGCAGCGACCATTGAAGTAGAAATAGAAAAGGGATAAAGATGCAACAGTGCGGCAAAGATGCAGAGGTTGAAGGGAGCCAGTAAGAGGAGGAGAGTTAATGAGCCATAAAGCCTTTGACTCCACCCTATTGAGAAGAGCTGTATGTGGAGAGCCTCCCCACACATGAGAGTTGTACTCTACACAGGGGTGAATAAAACCCGTGTATAAAGTCAACAACTGTGCAGGGGTAAAGAAGGTATGGAATCAGCTTAGCACACCTAATCTCTTGGAAGCAGATTTTACAAGAGATGTAATATGATCTTTCCAAGATAAGTCCCGAGTGACTGTAACCCTAAGCATGTTCAAGGATGATGCAGACATTAGCTGAATAGTGGGTACTTCTGTGAAAGATTGTGTTGGGTTGATTGGTGTAAAAACTGAGTCATTGATGCATTAAAAACAACAAGATTATTTTTACCCCAGTCAGAGATACGAGCGAAGTCAGACATTAGGTGAGCCATAGCTTCATCCCTTGTTTGTTGAAGCAACTGCTGAAATGGACGTTGCGAGAACCGAATGGAAAGATGATGGGTGGAATCATCAGCATACGAGTGGATAGGGTTAGAGGTACTGCTTAGAAGGTCATTGATGAATAAAAGGAAGAGAGTTGGTGACAGGACAGAGCCCTGAGGAACACCACTGGTGATAGATCTAGGAGAAGAACAATGGCCATCTACAGCAGTGGCTATAGAACGACCAGAAAGGAAGCAGCCATAGATGAAGGCGCAGACAGAAAGGTAGAAACTGTAAGAGGGCAGTTTGGAAATTAAAGATTTATGCCAGACTTGATTGAAAGCCTTTGAGATGTCAAGTGCAGTGGCAAAACTTTCGCCAGAATCCTGAAACGAGGATGACCAGGAGTCTGAAAGGTAGGTAAGAAGATCGCCAGTGGAGCGTCCCTGATGGAACCCATACTGACGATCAAAAAGAAAGTTGTGATAGGGAAGATGCTTTAAAATTTTCCTGTTAAGAATTGACTCGAAAACT
>JAGKTI010028161.1:0-13030 GCA_018397915.1 Birgus latro | reverse complement strand
AAAAAAAAAAAAAAAAACTAAACTCATCAAATTCAGTGCACTGCTACCACTCACAAAATCACAACAGTACATCGAGTGATGGCCATCAGCTGAGATAACATTGACTTTGTCATCAAAACTCATATAAACAATAAACTCATCATCTTCAATGCACTGCTACCACTACCAGTAGTTCCCAACAAATATTTACTATATTATGAGAATATGTCATAGTGGTGATTTGGTGGTCACTGATCTCAGCTTTACCACAGGCAGTTTGTTTGGTAAGTTGTCTTACACTGCTGATATGAACAAAAACCATGAAATGTTGACTGAAGTTTGGCCTTTTTCTTATTCCAAGGCTGCCTGATCCACTGTGATGCAGTATATGGTATACCCCATTGTTTCATATATCATTGTTGTTTTGTACTTAATTACTGTTAAACTAGTCTTTAGTTATATTAGTAGGCATATTGGAAGTACTGTATTTGCTAAACTGAAATTACATAGAGCTCCACATTTTGGAGTTTAAGCAACAAATAAATTCCATTCTCTTTCACTGTTTCTCCTTGATAAGGTTGAGAAATTCCACAAGGATCAACAGTCACTGTCACTAAACAATGGAACGGGTGTGGCAGAGGTTCACCCAGTGTCACAGTGAGGCAGTAATGCACCACATCACAAGTCTGCACCACCTCAGGCACAGAACCCAGTGACAACACCACCCGGGTCACACCACGTTTGTGACCATATAAAATAAAGGGGCCAGACGACTCTATCTCTTTCAGTCAAGATACTCCTGACAGGCCAAGGTACAATGGTCTGTTCTTTTTCATTAACCGTTTAATATAATTCTAAATATTTGTCAGTACAGCACAAGTCTCAAGAGGTTCAGTTGTTATAGAATGAAAATGATGGAGTTGTCTAGACTTTTATTGTACAGTCTCGAGAGAGATTGAAAGAAAAAAAAAAGTTAGAATAAAAAAAAGCAGATTATTGTGTGCATGTTCATAACGTCATGATTCAAGTGCAGGCCACTCAACAAAGTCATGTGTGTGTGGAAGAAGGAGAGAGTGGCAAGAATAGTTGAATGTAGATGTGAATGAAAATTGTATGCAATATTTTTTTTTTTTTTGAGTTAAGAATTTTATTGGCTTTCTGTTCTTAGTGATTAAATGATCACTATAAACTTAGCATCACCCTCACAGACATTGAGAAATGTGTATACAGGCAGTTCTGTTAGTTCAGATAATCAGAGCTTGGTATAATTTTGATGTATAAAAAAAAAGTTTCTGTGCTGAGATAATTCAAGTTATAAGTTAAACAAAATTGTAATGTCTTCAAAATAAATAATAGTATTTGCATAATAATGATATGAATCTCTTGGAACATTAAGCACAAGATCATTTAGGGACCTTTATATTCCCCATTTATTGTTTATAACTGGGATTCACTGTCCCTCTTCTAGTGTGCTATTGTTATTATCTATTACATTTAGGCAATAGTGGTTGTTGTAGCCCTGTTGCATCCAAGTTGAATATTTTGCAGGAAGGTGCAGCTTTAGTTGTAATTCTGCAATACTAATGCCAATTGCATTGTTTTCCTTGATCTCCAGATTACAAATGCCTGTCAACATAATACATAGGTGGTAAAGAACTGGATTCAGTACTGACAGGGGTAGTGAAATGTTACCTGTTCAATTACTGTTCCTTGCTGCTACATCAGTTGCATATGAAGCTTGTGTAAACATTTTTTGGCTTTAAGTTCTGATCAGTGTTATTTGTGCCACATACTTACTTGAGGTTAGGTATTGTCTGAAGCCCTGACAGTAAAATATATATATCTGCATCTAGTGAAGATAGCATTTACAGTGTACTGTTTTTCATAAGATGATGTAAATTGAATTTTGTAACCTCATCTGACTGAATAATTGCATGAAATTGTACTGACTAAATAATCATGGTACTTGAATGATACTGAAATAATTTGTGATGAATCAGTAAATTACATTATAATGTATTTTACAGATGACAGCTGACTTTCATTAATGATTTATTTATCTTTTATATAATCTTTTCTTTCTTATATAATTGCCTTAACCATAAAAAGTTATTTGTAGTGTGAAGTATTATGCAGTAGCTACTTGGTTTGATTGTAATGGTAGCTACATGTGTAAGAATAAACTCAGGTTAAATGACATAGTTTGAGCTAAGTTAAATTGCTAAAAGTATCATACACATTTATTATGCACTTTCATTTATGTAGCATCACTACATTAATGATGAAGAGAAGTTCATGTATAAGGAAGTTTGGATGAACAGACTCCTAATTTAGAGGGACCAAATTGTCTATGTCTTAAGTTTCGTATACTGCTTGCTTTCAAGGAAGAATGTTATGACAGCCACCATATTTCATGTGTGGTTAGTCATGTCTTTCATACTTTGTTTAGTAATTACCAATTTGTCATAAAGTGCAATGTGTACCTCTGTTGGTAATAATGAGTTGACTAGCTTGTCTTTCAGTTACAGGTTACTCCGGCATGTATGCAATATTTAATTTACAGAATTTTCAGAAATAGTTCAAAGAGCCGAGCTTTTCAATATTCTGTTTGTAAGGGATTTGTATTCTGATAGAAGTGTCATCATAACCTTTATTGCATTTCTGTATGCCCTGTGAGAGGTGATGTTTAGTATCATTATTGTGCATTGTTAAAGATAGAGTGAATGCAGAAGCTTCACCAGAGTGTAAATGAATACAGTATATGAGCATAGTGTAAATGATGTTGAAGAGTATGAGGGTATGTTGGGGTTAGGAGCCTGTTCATTATTTGATACAAGGGGTTGTGTTGTGACTCAGGCTTAGTATACAGATTACACAGTGGAAGCTTTTTGGTTGACCCGCTCCACTGCGTAATTAGGAGCCCTAAGCCAAGTGGTCCGTGGGTTAGGAGTTTTACACGCAGACATCTCAAAAAGTAAATCATATATGCAAAGTTGACAGAGGAAGGGGATACTTTTGTAGTTTTTTCATAAAATGTAAAGTTCAACAAATGGACAAGGAAGAATAAAAACTAAATATTACCTATGCATTCAACTGTTATCATAATGTGGAAGTTTCATTAAAATTTTATGTAAATTAACAAGTACTGTAAATGTAAAAAGATATAAAGATATGAACAAAGTGAAAATTTAGTGAATATGGTTGATATGTAATTTATGACCTGTAAAAACTGTCAATAAAGACATAGACCTGTACGGTATTTCGGTCTTTCTTCCGTCACACAATCAGGCAGGGAGAAGTATAATAGATGCATTTGTAGATGTGGGAACTTTTCACCTGTATTAGTATTATGCCTGTTGCATTGTTCATATCATTAATAATGGCTCCAACATGCTTGCATGTGTTGACCTTGGTAACCTAGTGGTGGCTTTCCATGCTGCTCAGTCTGTTGAGATCCATACAGAGTATGTTGGAGAAAATGCTTTTATGGCTGTCACTGTAACTGCACGTAATAAACTTTGAGGGCAAAAATGCATCCCCTAAAGACCCAAGAATCTATACCAATACTGTATCATCATCATCATCATCTGGACCTCCTTCTCCACCCTAGGGCAGGGTGAGGAGTAGCAACGTCCAGACAGCCAACCAATAATGTATACATGAAAATATCAGGATGACACTCCCAAGATCCTATGAGTCCCTCTGATATCTTCCAAACCTTTGCTTTCTTTGGACTGTAAGCTAGCAAGAACTCCTTTTCTAACTCACCTAGATGATGCTGAAGCCTGTTTCAACAGACCCATCACAGCAGCTTGTCCATGACTAATCACAGCGATGACAAAGATTCATCCATCATCCAATCCTATGTTGCCCCATGAAGAGCGTAGGAACCCGGGACTAGGCAAGTTGGTTCTGACATTTAATATGAGTGACCAGCCTCACTCATCCCTGAGTGGCATACGTGAGTGATAAACCCCAACCATCCCCTGGATATAAGCCTGCACAGGCTCAATCTGACTGGAGTGCCTTAATTACCCACTAAACTGCCAGGTCCCATAATTTGGTTATATGGTTACCACCCAGAATAGTACAATGGTTTCCTGGTATACAGGAAACCATTTGGCTTGTCACTCAGTGTAGAGTCACCCATAGGCAGAAGGAGAGGAAAGAAAAACAGAAGAGGGAGTGTAAAGTCGCCTGTAGGCAGAAGGCAGTGGAAAGAATGAAGAAAAGAAAGAAGAGGAAGGAAGGAAGGAAGAGGAAAGAACAGATACCCAAAGCAGCACTACATCGAGTGAGTGGATGGTGAGTGTCCCCACGTACCACCAACACCCAAGCTTCACAAAAGCATTTTGATACAATACCTTGGCCCAGTGTTTCTGAGGATCCTATTTTCTACACTGATGACAATGTCCTAACACAGAGCCAAAATTTTCAGAAGAGGGTTACAGTACCATTTACAATACCTACTGTATATATGCCTTGCTAGTATGGTACCCTCAGGTAAAAATATCTGTTTATAACCAGACACCAAAGTCGTGCAAGGGGTGGCCAGTTGTCTTTAAGTTAGTTTTTTACAGGGATGGGTGCTAAACCTCTGCCAATTCGCTTGTTGATATCTGTCTATAGCCAGACACCAAAGTCGTGCAAGGGGTGGCCAGTTGTCTTTAAGTTAGTTTTTTACAGGGAGGGGTGCTAAACCTCTGCCAATTCACTTGTTGATACTTAGGGAACACATATGTGTTGGTTATATGGTTAACATCCAGTGTTGTAAATAGTTTCTTGGCTTACAGGAAACCATTAGGCTTGTCACTTAATATACAGCCACCAGAAAAGTAATGAAGAGTAATAAAAAGTGGCAGGAAAGATGGGAGAAATATGAAGGAAAGAGGGCAGACACAAAAGGAATGATAAAGGTGAAAGAAGTGGACAGCATTATATCAAGTGAATGGATGATGGTTGCCACCACCTACCACCAAATAAAAAGAAGCATAGATGAAATAGAAAAGCACAATAATAAGCAACACGTCTGCTTCCAAGCTTGAGAAATCTGAACTATGAAGAAAGGCTAAGAATATTACATCTACCAAAGCTTGAATACACAAGAAAGGGGATCTTTGAATGAAGTACCTATAATTAAAATAATGGCAGGAATTGAAAATATGGACTCAAATACATTTATGACTGGCAATACAAATTTGAGAAATTACACAAAGCAGCTGTTCAGATGAAGTAATAAAACACACACACACACACAATTATAAATGACTGGAACACGTTGCCACACGGGACAGGATTCACACTCTTACGGTTTCTCATTTCAGTTTCCTACACTCCTCCTCTTCAAGCACCATCTGGCAGAGTCAGCCCCCCATGACAACATCTTGGACTGTTGTAGGGGTATAGTAATCTCCCACACCTAGCAAGACTATACGCAATTAAGCTGTCCTGGACAATATTATCTCCAAAATGAAGATGGCTCTTCAGGAAGACCTTTAACAATTCTATACATCCAGTGCTAACAACTGCTACATCCAACATTTCTGTCCAAATACCCAAAAGTACACATACTGTACCTTCAATCCCCTTTCTAAACTTTGCTCATATTCTAGTGCATTACACAACAGATCTGGTAAGTGGATAATTATCAAGGGAAACTTCATTGGTGAGGAAGCAATTAAAGGCCATTCTGCTTTACATCATACATACACTCTCCTCCTGGTCTTGTAACTTACAAAGAAATAACTTACCTGTGCTTTCTCTGTAGTGTATGTCTGGTCGAGGCAGTGGCCTTGCTACTGGTACCATGTAACCCAGTACAACCAGCCGCATGGTCGGGTTGCCGGCGACTAAACCTGCCCCCCTCACTGGTGTACACTAGTGAGGAGGGTGCCTTGGACACCCAGGTGGACGAAAAACAGTCACTCAAAGCCATCCAATTACCTGATGCCTTGCAGGGCATGCCTTTTTAGGCAAAGGCTAGGAGAAGGAAACTAAATTCAAACCACCTGCTGCCTTGCAGGTTATACCTAAACAGGTAAAGGCTGGGCCTACCACTTAAAACTGTGGTTTGGCCAATCAGGAAGGCCATCCGTGCCAGCAAAACCAAATGGCCCAGTCAACTATAATGACTATTCCACTCATAGAAATGGCCCCCAGTCCCCGGCAGCCTTTGAGTAGGCAGGGGGTGCTAAGAATCTCCGGGTATACTGATCATGCTAGAAGAGGAGGTGCATTGCGGGTGTGCACAGTAAATGTTGGAACGATGGTGGGAAGAAGTTGAGAGGTGGTGATGTTGGGAAGGAGAGCAGTTGATTAATGCGGGGTACAGGAGGTGCAGTATAAGGGAACGGAAAGCAGAATGTTTGGTGGGAGTAAGGAGAGGTACAAGTTCTGGTGGTCAGGGGAGAAAGAAGGAACCGGAGGTGTGGGAATGTTGGCGAGGGAGGAGTTAGTCGAGGATGTGATAGAAGTGGAGAGAATGTCTCCAAGATTGATGAAGGTTAAGACTGTAGTGGCGGGAAAGGTCTGGCATATTTTTTCTGCATATGCGCCACAGATTGGTAGACCAGATGACGAAAAAGAGGCATTCTGAGGAAAACTTGATGATGCAGCACGAGTACCAGACTCTGAGGTAATGATCATTGCTGGAGACTTGAATGGACACATTGATACTGATCGGAGAGGGTATGAGGAAGTTATGGGAGTCTTCGACTTTGAAGAGAGAAATAAAGAGAGAGAGAGAGAGAGAGGATACTGGAGTTCTGCCAGGATAAGGATTTAAAAATTATAAACACAGCGTTCAAAAAGCAAAGAGAGAAGCTGGTAACTTACAAAAGTGGAGTAGAAACTCAAATTGATTTTATGATGATGAGAAAGGAGCAGGATATTAAAGTGAAAGATTGTAATGTTATACCAGGTGAAGCATGTCTATCACAACATAGACTCTTAGCTATGGATTTGAGAATGGAAAATATGAAAGGAAGAAAGAAGAGGAAGGGTGTTAAAAGAGTGGAAATTGAAGGGTGAGGAGATAAGACTACAATTTGAAGAGAATTTTAAGAGAAGAAACGAGAGACAGAAAGGTAACTGGACACACTTCAGGGATAATATAATAGAAGCTGCGAGGGAATTCTGTGGAGAAACAACAGGTCACAGAAGAAAAGAGAGACATAGTGGTGGTGCGAGGAGGTGAAGCAGGCGATAAGTGAGAAGAAAAGAGCATTTAAAGTATGGCAGAGAACTAGAAGGGAAGAAGACAGAAGAGAGTACAATGAAAAGAAAAGACAGGCAAAGAAAGAAGTGGCCAGATCAAAGAGCGTGGCCCAGGAAAGTTGTAGTAGAGATCCGGAGAGTGCACAAGGACGGACAAAAATGTTGAAAATTGCAAGACAGATGAGGAAGGAGAGGAAAGACGTGGTGGGAGCTAAATTTCTAAAGGATGAAAATAGGGAAATAAAAACTGACGAGGCAGGAATACTGAAAAGGTGGAAGAGGTACTTTGATGAGCTGTTAAATGAAGAAAATAATTATGAGATAGAAGAGATGCAAAAAGTTGAAGGGCCAGTTGCAGTGATAACAGAAGTTGAAGTGGAGACAGTCTTAAAGGAAATGAAGACCGGGAAAGCTCCAGGCCCAACAGGTATAACAGCTAATCTGCTTAAAAAAAAAAAAGCTGGAAGTACTGGTGTAAAAGAACTAACAAGGATTATTAATAACATCATAATAGGAGGGCAGCCACCTGAGGACTGGAGAGATAGCTAGACCGCCAATTTATAAAGGCAAAGGAGATGCCCTTCTGTGTGGAAAGTACCGAGGGGTCAGACTGTTGGAGAATGGAATGAAGATATTCGAAAAGGTGCTGGAAGGAAGGCTGAAGCAGATAGTGAAGATAGATAACCGACAGTTTGGATTTTGCGCAGGTAAATCCACAATAGATGCAATATTCATCATAAGACAGTTGCAGGAAAAGTTTCAATAGAGGAGGAAATGCTTGTACCATGTGTTTGAGGACCTGGAAAAAGCTTTTGACAGAGTACCAAGGAGATTTATGAGTGGGCCTTGAGAAGACAGAATGTGCCTGAGAGACTTATTGCAGCTGTCATGTCTCTCTATACTGATACAAGATCAAAAGTCAAGACAACAACAGGAACATGAGGAAATTTTGGAATAGGAGTACATCAGGGTTCAGCACTCAGTCCATTGCTGTTTAACGTAGTAATGCAGGAGGCAACACGGGAATGTAGGGGGGAAGGCCCGTGGGAATTGCTGTATGCTCATGATTTAGTGCTGACAGCAGAGACTAAGGAAGAAGTTGTGGATACGTTTAATAGATGGAAACATGGAATGGAGAAGAGGGGAATGAAAATAAATATGGATAAGACAAAGGTAATGGTGACAGGCAAGAAACCAGCAGAAAGAATAGTCACGAAAATGGCCATGTGAATGCTGCGGCAGAGGAGTAGGAGTGAACTCAGTGTTGTGCTTGTAGCGTAACAAGCGGTGCCATAGAAGGTGTTCAGGTCTGCAGAATTTGAGAGGAGTACAACATTTTTGCTGCCCAGCCTGCATAAGAAGAGAAGCGGAGGGAGATGAAGCAGAGGACGCGTTAGAGGTGAATGGGGGCACACGACAGGAAGTGCAGCAGTTCTGCTATCTAGGAGATGTATTGGACTGTGAAGCAGGGGTGGAGAGATCAGTTAGAACAAGAGTGGCGTCAGCATAGTTAAAGTGGAAGGAAATAGCTAGCCTACTGGTCAACAAACACATACCACTGAGACACAGAAGTAAAATATATGAGGCCTGCATTAGACCGGTATTGATATATAGTGCTTTGACAGATAGACTGACGAATGTTCTGAAGAGTACTGATCATAGGATGTTAAGATACATGGCGGGAGTGAGATGGGAGGACAGAGTTTTGAGTGAGGAGGTAGCCAGAAGATGTGGGGTGAAGGATCTCGATATCGTCCTGAGGCAGAAGCGGCTTAGATGGCTTGGTCACGTGAGGAGGAGTGAGGAAGGGAGCTGTGTGAGAATGGCAGAGGAACTATGGGTTAATAATTAACTTCAGGAATAACACTAGAACATGCTAGTAATGAATAAGTGCTGTGGAATGTATTTAGAATCATTGCACTTCCATTCAGCTATGAAATAAACTACAAACGAACTAAAAGGTGGGATATTTTGCTCAGAGGTAGAGCATCAAGCTCGGGACCGGGGGGGTCGCGAGTTCGAGCCGCGCCCGGGACCGCCTTGCCGGGAAGGGTAGCGCTCTCCTGCTACCTAGCGGGGCTATATGATCTCATTGTAAGGTCTAGCTCGGGGATTCTTTAATCCTTTTTTAAAAGGTGGGATATGGGTAGGTGGGGGCGCTCACCATCCATTCACTGGATGTAGTGCTGCTTTGGGTGTCTGCCCTTTCCTCTCTTCTTTCCTTCTTCTGTCTTTCTTTCCTTCATTCTTTCCTCTCTCTTCTGCCTACGGGTGACTTTACATTCCCCCATCTGTTATTCTTTCCTTCATTTTTCCTCTTCCTTCTGCCTATGGGTGACTCTACACTGAGTGACAAGCCAAATGGTTTCCTGTACACCACGAAACCATTTTCTACGCTGATTGGTAATCATATAACCAAATTATGGCGCCTGTTGGTTTAGTGGGTAATTAAGGTGCTCCAGTCGGATTGAGCCTGTGTAGGTTTATATCCAAGGGATGGTTGGGGTTTATATCACTCAGGGATGAATGAGGCTGGTCACTCATCTTAAATGTCAGGACCAACTTGCCTAGTCCCGGGCTCCTACGCTCCTCATGGGGCAACATAGGATTGGATGATGGATGGATGAACTAAAATCTGGGCAGCGTTATGGTTAAAGTTATGGGCTGAAATTTGTCCAGCTTAAGTTAAAGACTGTTTTTCGTGCCTCCATTTACTGGGAATGAAGGCAGTTATGTATAATAATAATAGCTCTGAGAATGTTAATATCGGCTGGTCGAATCATCCATTGCCGATCTATACTCTTCTTACTCCAACTTGGCCTAAACTTTCCATCTGTCTGTCTTGCATGCTCAGTTTTAACAATAGAGTAGAATTAGATTATGATGTTATTCAAGAAGGAGTGCTGTGAGAAAAGGACGTTAAGCCACGGTATTGTCTCATCTTGCCCTCGGACTATGTGAAATAAGCTACACTGACGAAAACCTGGGCCAAGTTAGTGGAAAAAGAGTATGGTTGCTTTAATTTAATTCATTCAGTTCTGTAGGGGTTAATGAAGGCTATTTCGAACTTTTACAGCCAAAATTTCTCCCCTGGTATATATGAAATCGTTGAGATACCAAGGATGAAATATAAAAATATAAATAAGTGCAGCAAACTTGTTAATATCAGTGTTTCGAACCCTCCATTTGTCGTGTTCGCCCTCTCCTTCGAGTCCTCTAAATTCCTCAACCCACCCAATCTGTCTCATTCAACTCCATGTTATTTTATAAAAGATTTCTCGAAATTTAAAGGTTAACGAAGGTTGTATCTAAATCATAGTCAAAATATCTCTCCCGCTCTATAGCAAGTTGTGTAGAGATAGCAAAAAATAATATATAGAAGAAATAAGCGCAAAAAACGTGTGACTATCGGTGGTTCGAACTCTCCGTTGCCATGTTCATCATCTGCTTTGAATCTCTGAACCCTTGAACTCGCCCCTGTCAACCTCATTTGCCCGACTGACGAAAGAGAGGAAGGACGCGCCGAGAGATAGCAGGGGTGAGGAGTATACTTTATTCATTTCACTTCTATTTTGCTATTATTCGTGTCCATATTATGATGCTTTATATTTTGATGTGATTTAGTGAAAGGTGGATGTTATTTACTGAGGGTTTTATTAGTGTTTAATATTATCCCGGCTTTTCATATTTATTTCCTTTTATTCATATTTATTTGTTTACATATTTTTATTTTATGATGCCGTATATTACGATTTGATTTAGTGAAAGGTGAATATTTTTTACCGATGTTTTTATGGGATAATTTACCGGCTTTCTTAATATAAGAAATTATTTCCCGGGCATGAGAGCAAGGCATTACCTCCATTATATATAAATGTATGATATTTATTGTATTATTCAAAGGAATAATTTGGTTATTCGTGATTATTCTTTACTTAAGGGTTATTGACTAATTACTGTGAGGGTTTTTTACTGCAAATGGGAAAGGTAGTTTTAGTATTGTTACTCCTGTTTTACGTGGTATGTGGGGGGTCCCATCATCCATTCACTCGATGTGGCTCTCTCTAGCTCTATCTGTTTCTATCTACATCTGTATCAGTCTATCTGTCTATCTATCTATCTATCTGTCTGTCATTATCTATCTATCCAATTATCTGTATCCATTCATCCATCCATTCTATCTATGTCTATCTAGCTATATCCATCTAGCTATCCATTTGTCTACCTATCCATCCATCCACCCATCCATCCATCCATCCACCTATCTATCTATTCATCTACCTATCCATATCTCTATCTGTCCATCTGCTTATCCATCCATCCATCATCGATCTGTCTACCTGTCTATCTGTTAATCCATCCATCTATCCATCCGTCATTTATCTATGTCTATCTATCCATCCATCCATCCATCTTTCTATATCGTTCTGTCTACCTCTCCATCTGTATCTATCTGACTATCCACCTATCGCCAGACGCCTTGACCCCTATAAGGAATAGCCACAAACAATCACAATGTTACCCAGTCCTTTGCCATCACGCTGCCCTTTATCCAACACACACACACACACACACACACACACTTCCCAGATTATCGTCTTTTTGTCTCATTCTTTTCATAGCACTTCTTCGTGACTAGCATCATATTGTGTTAATCTATGGGTGTTTTTTTTTACAGCTCAGCATTTCAAGATGGAGGGAAGGTACACCCAATAAGGATTCGATACGCTGTCCATATCATATCAGCATCACATAACATCAGCATCACAGTTACATCACATCAACATCACATCACATAAACATCACACTGTTCACTTCACATCAGCATCACACTTCACATCACATAAGCATCACACTGTTCACATCACAATTACATCACATCACCATCACAGCATCAAACTGTTCACATCACATCAACATCACACTGTTCACTTCACATCAGCATCACACTGTTCGCATCACATCAACATCACAAGCATCACACTATCAGCATCACATCAGCATCACACTATCAGCATCACATCAGCATCACACTATCAGCATCACATCAGCATCAAACTATCAACATCACATCACAATATCACACACTAAACATCGTCACATCAACATCACACCATCAACATCACATCACAGCATCACACTATCAACATCACATCAGCATCACACTATCAACATCACATCAGCATCACACTATCAGCATCACACTATCATCACATCAGCTTCACATTATCAAATCAGTCATTTCACCATCTTTTCAATATACTCCTTATCATAGATGCATTTTTAACGATAATTTCATCCTCTTCCAAATTCCTAACATCCATCATCATCATCATTATCACCACCACCACCACCACCACCACCACCACAGAGGAAGACCGCCGATTAGAGAAAGATGACTGATTTTCTTCCTATTTCTCGAGGCTTTAGGATCATTTTCGCTTGACAGCATCCCACGTCACTACAAGATGATTTGGTTGGCCAGTAGAAATGCTCCTTCATGGTAAGTCACAGTTCCTTTCTGTCTATCTATTTGTTTATCCATCTGCCTATTTAATGCCTGTCTGTTTACCTGTCTATCTGTCTCTAGCTAGACCCCTTAATCCCGTAAGGAGTGGCCACAAGTAAATCGCTTCCACGTTTCCCCGTCCTCTTCCATTTTGCTACCCTTTCTCCAGATAAAACCCCCCCTCCCTTATATCTCTACGCCGTCTCTCTACCTCGTCCTTGGTCCCCCTCTCCTCCTCAATCACATACACTCTTCTTGTCCGTCTCTCACTCTCCATCCTCTCCACATGGCAAAACCATCTCCAAGTATCTCATAACACTTTCAGTC
>JAGKTI010028159.1:0-13030 GCA_018397915.1 Birgus latro | reverse complement strand
TCTTTAAATTCCTCTGCCTTCCCCTACCTCACCCCACCTGTCTCCCCTCAAGGTTCTCGCCTGTGGCTCAGTGACCCCCATACCCTAGCCTGGACCCCCACCAAGTCACCCATGTGATCACCTCCACATGTGAAACCATCCAAAAGGTCAAATAGGTCATGTGGGTCAGTCTCTAACTCAAATCTTACCATACTTGTACTGAGACTGAGGTAGTGCTTGTTACTATAACTGGAACTACTTGCATTGTCACATGTTTTTGGCCATTTTTATTGGAGGTTTTAAATGCATGAATAATTTTTTAGTGCAAGTAACAATACTCATACTAACTGTTATAATAAATTAATATAATAATACAGTAATACACCCTGATATACGATACCCTGGCTTAACGATTAGGGTAGAAATACCTACATACCCCGCCCAATGATGGCCAAACCCTGTTTTAATGATGGGTTTTGATTGTTTTTTACCGATTTTGATGATATTTTTGACTAAAATTGTGTGTTTACGTTGATGTGTAAACAGTTTTTAGACCTAAATTATTGTGTTTTAGCCATAGGTGGGGAGAACACTCATTTTGGGGTACAGTTTACTAAGTTTGATTTTTTCCAGACTTATATTTGACAATTTTCAGAATTTATTTCTCGGTTTTAGTGAGTTATTTACAGGTGGTAGACTTAGTTATCTTCTTCTACAGCTGTTATGCCATTTAGATTGTCTTTAAACTTGTTTTTGGTCTCATTTAGGTGGGTTTTGGACTTGGTCGGGGGGGGGACCCATGGATGAAAAATGCATCCCATTACATGTTAAAACTACCCTGATATACGATACCTTCCCTAACGATGGGTTTTTACCTAACCAATTGTATCGTTAAACTGGGGTATACCTGTATAATATAATAATTGCATATATCATCATCATCATCATCAAATACTGTGTTGCCCCACGAGAGGCGTAGGAGCCTGGGGCTAGGCAAGTTGGTCCCGACATTTAAGATGAGAATATATATTAAATAAATAAATTTCGGAGAGCCTCGGAGTGCCAAATACCTGCCCAGGGCCCTGACCAAAATAGGCAGATTCGCATGGCCATGCGGAATGTGAGAGGTGTGAATGAGGAGAGCAAGAGGGTGGACGTAGTGAATGTGTAAGAGTGCGAGATATGTTGTGAGGGCATTGTGTAAAGCAAAGATGAAAAAGTGTGGAGTGGAGGAGTGGGAGGGTGTGGAATGTGTAAGATCAGGCATGAATGGGTGAGGACGATGCAAGGTAGGAGTTGCTTTGTTGATGAATGAGGTGTGCCAGAGTGGAATGAGAGATTACAAATGTGCCAACTCAAGGTGTATGTACAGTATATCTAATTCAAGTTTGAGAAGGTGAAAGTGGCTGTGATTGTAGCGTATCCACAGTGTAAGGACAGGAGTGAGAGAGAGAGGTTTTGAGATGAGCTGGTGAAGTAGTGGGAGAAATGCCCAGGAGATATAAAGCGATCATAATGGGCAATATGAATGGAAGAGTAGGTACTGGTGCTGAGGATAACATAATGGGTTATAATGCAGTACCAGGAGAAAATGATAATGGGAAGCAGTTGAAGGATATGTGTCAGGAAAGGAGGTTGTGCATTTGTAACTCGTATTTCAAACACAAAAATGCACATAAACATACAGTAAATAGTATAGAGGGAACAGGGATCATGTTGAAAGGAGCCTGATTGATTACGTGCCCGTAGAGAGGTCGATGCAGGGAATGGCTGCTGATACGAGGGCCGTGAGAGGGCGATGTGGAGGTCTGACAGATCATATGATTGTGGTATGCAAGATCAAGCTGAGAGGAGTGAGGTGGACCAGGAGAGAATGGAGCAGTCAGGGAGAAAGACTGAAAGTGGAGAAGCTGAGGATCAAAGAAATAGCAGATGAATACAGGACCAAAGTAAGGGAAGGAGTTAGAATCAGTGAACTGAAATGAAATGGATCTGGACAGCCTGTGGAATGCAAATAGGGATTGCTTAGTTAGAAATGCTAAAGTTATGTGTGGTGTGGCAGAGTAACAACAAAGAAGAAAGGTATGGCATGCTGAAATGAAGAGGTTAAGAGAGCAATGGAAGAAAAGAGGAAGAAGTGACTAGAATGGTTACGACAGTGGTTCAACTTAAATAAGAACTGAATATATTGAGAGCAAGGAGCATGTAAAGAGACTAGTGAAGAGGAAGAGGGAGGTAAATGATGATCTTGGAAGAAAAATGAATGCAAACATCATCATCATCATCATCATAATCCAGACCTCTTTTCCCACTCAAGAGTAGGATGAGGAGTAGCACATCCAGACAGCCTGAGTTTGCCCAGTCCAATGGGCTACGACTTCCATTCACTCATCATTCAAGCCCCCAGAATCCTGGCAGTATCTGATAGGCCAAAAACATTCACCACATTCTGTAGTTTCACATAAACGTATCCGATGGAGTCAATCCGGACATTGTCACGTTAAAAAGGGGTGCCAGTCCCTGATCATGCACTTCTACTCACAACATTCATCTGGCCAGCTCGATCTCTTGTCAGTGCCCTAGCCTCATCAACTTCCATACCTCCCTTCTTCACACATTCATCCACCATATCCTTCCACCTTCTCCTTGACCTATCTCGCCTCCTTCCTCCTTCAAATTCGCTCAGATATACCTTTTTCACCACTCTATTGTTATCCATTCTCTCCACATGACCATACCATCTCAGTACACTCTCTTTGATTTTGGTGTTCATAGACTTCCTCACTCCACATCTTTCATGAATCACATTATTTCGTATCCTGTCCACGCTCTGTATTCCACATACATTCCTCGGCAGTCCCATCTCCATTGCTTTCACTCTTGACCTTTCATTTTCATGCCACACCACAGTCTCACATCCATATGTTAAAGTTGGCACTAACACTCTTTCATGTAAGCCTCGTGCAGCTTCAACACTCAAGGCTCCGTTCCTTATCAAGGCCTTCATTGCACCAGCTACTTTCCTTCCTTGTGTCACTCTACTTTCCACTTCTTTTGCACATTTTCCTCTCTTTTCTATCAATGTACCCAGGTATTTGAACTCTCACCAATTCCAGTGTCTCTTCATTCACTGTAACATCACACTGGGATTCACCTTCTCTCTGTTACCATCACTTTACTCTTCTACATTTACTCTCAAGGCACGACACTCACAGACATTAGCAAAACTCTGCTTTGGAAAGACGTGTGGAAATGTAGAAATGACAGCGGAAGGAAATGTGAAAGTGTGAAGGATGTAGGTGGTAGATTATTAACCCATGAGGATAAAGTAAGGACCAGATGGAAAGACTATTTTGAAAGCCTGATGAATGGGAATAGAGAGAGCAGAGCCACTGTAAACATGATTGGTTTTGGGGATGTGCAGAGAAGGAATGCAGTGCCAGGAAATGTGACTCTCGCACAGGTGAAGAGTGCTGTGAAGTGGCTGAAAAATGGGAACAGCTGGGGTTGATGAGATGCAGAGATGATCAAGCGTAGTGGAGAAAGCGGAATGAAGTGCTTGTTGGGGATGTGTAAGAAGGCACGGAAGAGTGAAACTGTGCCGGCAAAGTGGAAAAAGGCTGTGACTGTACCCCTGTACAAAATTAAAGGTGAGCAAAGTGAGTGCAAGAATTATCATGACATAACTTTATTGAGTATGGTAGGGAAGGTATATGAAAGAATTATTATAGAAAAAGTAAGATAGATATCAGAATTCCTAGTGAGTGATGAACAGGGTGGCTTTAGGAGTGGCAGAGGATGTGTGGATCAAATATTTGCAGTAAGACAGATGTGGACAAGTCTTGTGAGAAGGACTATAAGGTTATTATGGCATTCATGGATCTGGAAAAAGCATATGACATAGTAGACAAAGGTTTGCGCATGTACGGTGTAGATGGTGAGCTGCTAGCTGCCGTCGAGAGATTTTATGATGGTAGAGAAGCATGTGTAAGGGTTAATGGGCATCTACGTGAATGGTTCACGATCGGTGTGGGCATGCAACAAGGTTGTGTGATGTCCCTATGGTTGTTCAATATATATTTGAATGGGGTGATGAGAGAAATAAAATCACAAGTAGTGGAGAGGGAGATGGTGTTGGTGATGAATGGTGATGGATGAAAAATCTCAGATTTGTTGTATGCTGATGATGCAGTACTACTGTACTGCGGTAGCTCGATCGGTAGAGAGTTGGCTTGCGGTCCCGTGGGACCAAGGTTCGAATCCTCGCTGGTGCAGGGAACAGTTTAAGGATTTGAATTTCATTAAATCAGGCTTTACTGATATACCAGAAGACCCGCCGACATGTCGTAAAAATGACCCCGCTAATACCAATACACCAGTCCTGTATGAGACAGCCCTAGCATGTATTCAATATGGACGGTGGGTGTTACGCGCCGAAGTGGTGACATGTAGATTGTAGGAGGACGACTGGGCCTTGATAGCAGGCTGTGAAGCCTATGCCCAGAGTCGGACATATAAAAAAAAAAAAAAAAAAAAAATTGCAAATACTGGACAAGAACTTGGTAGACCAATGGAGAGTTTTGCTGATGTCTGAGAGTGTCATGCCTTGAGAGTAAATGTATAAAAGAGTAAAGTGATGGTTACTGGGAGAGAAGGTGACTCCCAGTGCAGTTACAGTGAATGGAGAGAGACTGGAATTGGTGAGAGAAATCAAAGTACTTGGGTACAGTGATAGACGAGAGAGGAAAATTTGCAAAAGCAGTGGAAAGTGGAGTGACACCTGGAAGGAAAGTAGCTGGTGCAATGAAGGCCTTCATAAGAAACAGAGGCTTGAGTGTTGCAGCTGCACGAGGCTTACATGAAGGCATGAAAATGAAAAGTCAAGAGTGAGAGCAGTGGAGATGGGACTGCTGAGGAGTGTACGTGAGTACAGAGAGTGGACAGGATATGAAATAATGTGATTCATGAAAGATGTGGTGTGAGGAAGTCTGTGGACACCAAAACTGATGAGTGTACTGAGATGGTATGGTCATGTGGAGAGAATAGATAACAACAGAGTGGTGGAAAAGGTATATCTGAGCAAATTTGAAGGAAGGAGGAGGTGAGGTACGCCAAGGAGATGGTGGAGAAATATGGTGGATGAGTGTGTGAGGAAGAGAGGTTTGGAAGTCGGTAAGGCTAGGGGACTGACAAGAGATCGAGCTGGCTGGGTGAATATTGTGAGGAGCAGCACATGATCAAGGATTTAGCACCCCTTTTTAACATGACAGCATCAGGATTGACTATTGGATACGTGGTGAATGTTTTTCGGAGTATCAGATAAAGCCAGGATTCCGGGAGCTTGCATGGTGAGCGAATGGAAGTGCTGCCCATTGGACTGGGTAAATTTGGGCTGTCTGGACATTGCTACTCCTCACCCTCCCCTACGGTGGGAAAGGAGGTCCGGATGATGATGATGATTAAAAAAAAAAAAAAATCCCCCAAGCTAAACATTACAATGAGATCATATAGCCCCGCTAGTTAACAGGAGGGTGCTACCCCTCCTGGCACGGCAGTCCAGGGCGCGGCTCGAACTCGCGACACCCCGGTCCTGAGTTCGATGCTCTACCTCTGAGCCACCGTGCCCCCCATGATGATGATGATGATAATGATGAAATTAGCCTCTATGAGTGTAATAATCCAAGTAACAGGCTGAATATAAATGGATGGCTGTCATTCAAACTTATGGTTCTGCAATATGGGTATTCATATAACTTTAATGTTGTACTGTACCTTGAAGTATTTATATGCCAAGACCTATTCCAGCTGACCTTGTCTGACAAAATAAGAAATAAAAATAATAAAATACACACTTTTAAAAAATATTAACTTTTCATGAAATGTACATAAACTTACAAGACAGAGCTTAGTTAGTATGCTGGAACGGACAGTGAGGGTGTATGCAGCTGGCAAAGAAGCAGTAGAGGGAAGTGGATGAAGTGGTGGTGGAGGTTGATAGATGACAATAAGCTGGCAATGAGTATGGGCTGGTGATGTACTGGAAGTAACAGGGTGTGACATGTTAATGGGGTGATGTGGTGGTGGTGGTGGTGGTGGTGGTGGTGGTGATAGATCTAGAATCTCTGTAGGGGGTGGAGCTGAATGAGATAGTGCAATTGAGAGGAAGAGAATACAAGTGATGTCCCTCCTCTAGGCTGGAAGTCTGGAGTAAGTTAAATAAATACATAATTAGTTGATAAATAATGTGGACATTTTCTCTTAATCCTGGATGAGGACCAATGGGGGCAGGGACTCAAGCCTCCTCAGGCCCCCTCTGGATCACTTGAGAGTAGATGTGGGAGTGTAGGTAGATGGGTGTGGTTGATGTGGGAGTGTAGGTAGGTCAATGTGGTTGATGTAGGAGTGTAGCTAGGTGGATGTGGTTGATGTGGGGGTGTACAAGTAGTTATAATCCATTTCACCAAGTTTGGCACCATCAGTGATGTTCTCAGTGCCTGTAGCAGTGATGTAAAACCTCAGCACTAGGTAAACCTGGATATTTTACCTTGAGAACCATTATATAAAGGCAATACAAAAAGGTATATCCAGTTCTAAGGACGTTTATCAATGCTACAGTTGTTGAGGACATCACTGATGGTGCCAGACTCAGTGAAATGGAGTATAGGTGGGTGTGGTTGATGTAACAGTCGAAGGTGTACAGAGGGTGAAAGAGGAGAGTGAAGAGATTTAAACACAGAAAGACAGTTTAGGTAAGAGGGGCAAAGGTAAAGTAAAACATTTCATGTCATTTACTTCATTGCTGTGACTAATGAAAATCACACTGAAACAGAAATTTTGGTTTGGCACTTTATAATGGATAGTAGTAGGTGGTACACTTGATTTTTTTTTTCCCCCCAAGGAAGAAGGAACCAAAGGCCAGAAACCTGCAAGATTGTTCCCTGCAAGAAAAAAAAAAAAAAAAAAAAAAAGATAACAGACCCAAATTTAAGATCTGTTCATTTGCTCATTTCGAGATCCCTGGACACACCGCATTTGAAACTGGAGGTCATAGGCAGCAGGCAATAAGACAAAGAAAAACAGTTCCAGAGTTGACCTGTTTCATACATGAAGGATTGGGAGAAATGGTTAATTCTTGCATTAGAGAGTTGGACAGAAAAAAGATGAGAGTTTGCTACTACACAGATACTACGTGCCCGCTGTAGTGGTGGAGGGATGCATACAGACAGTTCGTAGAAGCAGTGACAATTGAAGTAGCAACAGAAAAGAAATACAGATACAACAGTGTGGCAAAGAGACAAAGGCTGAAGGGAGCCAGTAAAAGGAGGAGTGTTAATGTGATGAAAAGCCTTCAGCTCCACATTGTTGAGAACAGCTGTATGTGGGAAGCACACATAAGAGTTGTACTCTACACAGGAGCAAATAAAACCTGTGTATAAAGTCAACAACTATGCAGAGGTAAAGAAGGCACGGAGTCGGCTTAGTACACCTAATTTCTTGGAAGCAGATTTTACGAAAATCACAAGAGAATGAAACCCCAAGTATGTTCAAAGTTGATGCAGGATTGAGTTGGACATTGTTAAAAATTAGAGGACACTCCTGTGGAAGATTTTGAAGGGTTGAAAGATTTAAGTTTTGAAGCATTAAAAACCTGATTACTTTCACCCAAATCAGAGTTATGAGCCAAGTTAGCATGTAGTGCTGCCTAATTCTTTCTTCAACCCTAATCATTCTATTTCTATGTCTACCCTCTCCTCCTCCTTATTCATCCTGTCCCTTTTTATAACTCTTCTTTCAACTTCAGGTGGCTCTACAATGAGTGACAAGTCTAATGGCCCTTGTAACCCAGGAAACAATTTCTAATGCAGGGTGCTTAAAATATAACCAGATCATAGGGTTAAGTGGATCTATTTAAATAAATGGGGGCATCAAATCCAGGGTCAAGAAAGACCATGATGTAGTCATCTACTCGTCTCTAGTTCGTGTCCAGTTAGCCTAAAGTAGCAGACTGTTATGGCTGGTTTGAAGCCATGTAGAAGGGAGGGCTGAAGAATTCCTGGAGCTCAATAATGTCACTGATTAAAGGGAAAAGTGTTAATAGCCATGACATCAGAGGTGATTTGCATTGAAGGGAAGCTACCTTGCAGTGGTGGTGGGGCTTAAAGCATGGACCCCTATTTTGGTTGCCTAGCCACTTCATTAGGAATTATATCAATCTCATGGACCAAGTGCTCCCCTCTCATCACTAGGTAAGGAGGCCAGCTGGTGGTGAATGATGTCATCTGTGGCATCCCACGATGCTAAAGAGACAACTTACTTGGTGTATGAGTGATGCCACACAATGTGCACTGCTGCTTGCAATATGCCCCTTTGGTTGCCTTGCCTGGCTAGATCTGGCTTGGTAAGGTCCAACCAAGACAATTGGCTGGTCATTCTTTGACTAGGGTCAAGTGAATACCACAAGGTCTGGTTGCCATCTGTTTGTGTGGTAGATACCCACAAACTCTTCCACTCCCCCTGGGGCTGTCAGGTGTTCTATGATCGTTGTCTCCCTCTGTTGGGCTCCATAGTGGCTGGGGAGGTGGGGGAGTGAAATCTCATATTATATGGCAGCATCTTCCCTTAAATTGATTCTTATGTCCCGTTTCACCAGGTCCATGGGTTACTGGCCACATTTCTCCTGACAACCCCAGGCACTCACAGGGTTCTAAATATCCTGTTGATGAACTCGCAAATTTATTGGATCCTCAAATGACTCTTCCCCATCCCAGGAGATGCCAGTCCTTCCCCGGGCTCCAGGAGTTATGGAGTGCTTGCAGGACATTTCCTAGCAATGTATCGAGTGTAGTAACACTTGAACCATATCAAGCTACTGGAAGTAAGGCTAAGAGGAAGAGTTCTCAAGGGAGGCAACAAGCCCTTTAAGAAAATTTTCAGTCCTACCACACAGACAATTCCTGTTGTCTTGGTGCCAGGTGAGAGAGAGAAATTCCTTGTCTTGAAGCTCGCTGATGGTACAGTACTTCTTTTAAAAACCAGAATGAGTAAGGCTTGTGGGTCATCCGCAGAGGTTGTTCCACAGGCAGATGGGTCTCTCCATGTTGAAGCTGGGATCTCTCCTTGTTGAAGCTAGGGTTGCCAATGAAAGTGCTCACATTCATGCCATCAAAGATTTCACTTCAAAAGAAGTGGTGGTCATCCATCACTCTAGCCTAAACCAGACCTGGGGAGTAGCCTTCTCCAAGGATTTCCTTGGATACTCATGAGAGGGCCTCCTGGAGGGGTTGGCAAACCAGGGAGTTGTGAAAGTTGAAAGAATCAAGAAGGTAAATGGGATATTGACAGACACACCATCTTTGATTTGACAAGATTGGCATTGCCCGATGCCCTCGATGCAGATTTCTTCCATCCTCGGGTTAAGGTTTATGTGGTGTTTCCATTGCCAGAGGTTTGAGCATCTCAGTCAAACCTGTTGTAGAAAATAGCAGGGTCTCCTACAGGAGTGTGTCAACTCTGGTAATGAGTACATGGGGAGACTGATTGCCTGAACTCACCCTCTTGTATGAACTGCCATGGTGCTCATCCAACTTCATCAACCCAGTGTGACCAGAACAGATTTCAGAGTGAGGTCCTATTCGTCCAAACCCAAGAATGGCTTTCATTTGCAGAGGCAAAGGACAAGGTCAGGAGGCTGTTCAACTACCCAAATGCCACCTTTGCTTCACCACTGTCATGTTGCCAAGAAGCACAGCAGTGCAAAAGAACAAAGTCTGTTCCTCCACCTGTCTCTCAAAGCACGCACTCACTGCAGGCATCCCAGTCAGGGGAAGCCTCTGTGATGGCAGCAACTGGGGGAGACAGTGCCCTCTCCACAGGAAAATCACCCATGAGTGGGGCTGCCTCCCCACTTCCATGTGTCCCTGCACATGGCCTTTAGGCTGCATTCACAGCGCAGGTAGGGATGTCAACAGCCAGATACTGCTCACAACGTGAGTGTCCTTCGAGCCTGGCCTTAGAAGGGAGGGGCTGCTCCTGTCCCTCATGACAAGGTTGTGGCTCACCATAATAATGTGGTTGCCTTTGTCAGGGCTACTACTGTACAGGCAACCAAGGCTAGACTGATGGCACCACCACAAGTCACCCCTGTTTTGTCACTTCCTGTTGGTAGGTGGCAGCTTGTTGGTGGTGAAAGAATGAGGAAGCAGCAGCAAGCTGATGCTTTGCAAACCTCATCAACAAAAAACAAGCCTACTATTGGGCTCTCTGGGTCACCACTGACACCCACCAACAGTGGTTCCAAACAGAGGGTCCTCCATCTAGTGAAGAATGGGGCTGCCACAAATACTGGCTCCAAACCTAAAACAGAGCTTCCTAATCTTACATTGGAGCTGTAGAGGTCTACGAGGTAACTAGAAAGAGCTTCAACTGTTATTAGCTAAGACCCATCCAGTCTTTGTCTCTCTGCAGAAGACTTTGTTGGGGGACTAGATATTTTCCTCACCCAGGGGATATGCTGGTATATTCTCACCCCCTCACCCTACAGGTGGTCATCGAGGTGGCTGTGCCACCTTGCTGTTCTGATGTGCCTTTCACATCATTCTTCCTGCAGTCTCCCCTCCAGGCAGTGGCAATTCTGCTGCACCTGGAAGTACACAGTGTGTTACACTTGTCTCGCACCAAATACTGTTGCTCTTTGAGAAGGCATTAATGGAATGGTTCCCCAGCTGCCCCAGCCATTATTCTCCTTGAGAATTTGAATAGAAGGAATCAATCAATCAATTGAAGGTGATACACCCTTTCACAGCATGAGGAGTGTGGGACACAGAGTTGCTGCTCACAATTCTCAATTTATGTCCTGCAGTCGGCTTTTTGGCACCCGATTAGATGGCTACTGGTGTCATGGTTGCATAGGTCAAAGATCCAAAGGTATTTATACTGTAAGAACACTAGAGACCCATCATCCTCAGGAAATGCTTTCCAGGGTGATACTGGAAAGTGGGTTTGTGCCTGCTTGTTTTAGTCTTAAAGATCCCATCCACAGGTGCTAGTACCTCCAGGCTGGTGTTCATAAGCCTCAAAAGATTGTCCTACACTCAATTTCCAGGCATCTGACCTAGATGGCTGTTGGTGTTAGTTGGGAATTCCAACATAACTTATTATGGGGGTAGAAGGGAGATCATTAACCCTTTACTTGTATTTTTTTTTTTATGTGTCCGACTCTGGGCATAGGCTTCACAGCCTGCTATCAAGGCCCAGTCGTCCTCCTACAATCTACATGTCACCACTTCGGCGCTTAACACCCACCGTCCATATTGAATACATGCTAGGGCTGTCTCATACAGGACTGGTGTATTGGTATTAGCGGGGTCATTTTTACGACATGTCGGCGGGTCTTCTGGTAGATCAGTAAAGCCTGATTTAATGAAATTCAAATCCTTAAATTGTTCCCTGCACCAGCGAGGATTCGAACCTGGGTCCCACGGGACCGCAAGCCAACTCTCTACCGATCGAGCTAGTTTGTCCTCAGCTGAATAAAATCACCTGAGATTAGCCAGAACACAGTACTGTACTTAATTCATCACTTGTCCAATAAAAGATTGAAACTAGAAAAATATCTTACAGTCTGCTTTCTGGTATCTGATCTAGATGGCTGTTCCATGATGATGGTTGGGGATCCCAAGATACTCATCCTTTAGGTACAGGGGGAACCATAAAGACTGGCTAGATATTATTCACTGTCTTGAAATTGGGGGATAGCATCTGCTTGCAATGCCATTCCAGAGATCCTAACCAGAGGATCAAATGCAGGTAATTCCAGGGAGGATTGTCAGATGTGGCCTGCACTGGAAGTGATATGAAAACCGCATTATAGTGGCACTGATTAAGAATCTCTGTGCTCAGCTGTAGGGATGAGGGGAGCCATGGAGACTGGTAAGGCATCCTCCAAGGACCCCAAAATAGGGTTTGGCATCCACAAGGGAGATCACTCCAGACATTCTGGTTAGGGGGTCCAATAAGATGATCAGCATCTCAAGCAGTGTATCATGTAATCAGACGACAGACAACCTAAGAATGAAGTGGAGTCATCCCTGTGGGTGAAGGACACCACAAGAAGTCACCTGACAAAGCACAGTATATAGGGTCCAAGTTTTTTATGTGGCATATCGAGGGGGGAAAAGATGCACATCAATGTGATGTGACACCAGTCTTGCATGATGCTGGCCCTTCAAGAACAGTGAAGCATCACCAAGGAAGAATGAAAATACTCATAATGGCTACATGCTGCCAAGGCAAAAGAATAAGGAACATGTTAGGGCTGCCAGTTCAAAGGAAGAAAAACACAGACAGGGGAGGAAAGGGCCAAATACAAGAAGCAATCACAACAACCCTCGATACACTATGCAAAAGAGCACAGAGGAAAAGAAAGGGGGAGAAAGAAAACCAAAGGGAGTGCCCTCCTCAAAGAAACATGAAGACTAACATCTAAACCACTCATGCTATGGTGGCAAAAAGAAAAGAAAAAAGAAAATCCAAAAGGATGCACTGAGAGCTAAAGCTGCAGAGGGCCTCATGGGTTACTAAAATACAGACAGTACAAAACAGAAATAGAATCTGAACAGGTATGGAGGAAGCAGCTGTGGTGGATCACTTTAAAATGGATGACATCATGATGCAGGTGCTTTCCCCACCAACATATCTTACAGGTCAGGGACCTACTTACAGTAATGGGAAAACAGGAGGAATCCTAGCAGTGTTGAGTACCTAGTCAATGTTTTTCAGTGTGTGATTTTCAGTGTGTGATTTTCATTTCTGCCAGAGCAATTAAGTAATAGGGCAGTCTTTGCTAAGCCCAGAGAGGACTACAGTGCTTGGTTAAAGAAGCACTAACACTAGGAGGCTGATAAATCATTTCTCTGCATTTTAATGTGTGACTGAAGAAGCAGGGAACACTACAGATGACAAGACTACAAGAAAGCAAAACTTGCACAAAACCAAATTAATTCCAGTAAAAGGCTGGAGATGAATATGAATTGTGTGTGTGTGTGTGTGTGTG